>MU225641.1:1895115-1945842 GCA_018584345.1 Thuja plicata
TAAAGAGGGAGAGGCTTGGAAAGCCAAAGAGGAAGAGCTGTCCTAGCTCATGGCGGAATTGTCCCATAGACAGGACAATTCCGCCCAAGGGAATAGTCTCTCTTGATGGCACGCAATCATCATACCTAAACAATCAAGGCATTGAATAAACTCCACCTTACCTCCACATGGACCTGCCCTCTAATCAAGCAACTTGCCCCCCAAATAGGTGTTGGGCGGAAATCCAAAGCCCATAGGACAAACTGTCCCATGGCTGGGCGGAATCCGCCCAGTCATGGGACATCTATAAAATCAGAATTTCCAAAATTTCCCCATCATCAAGACTTCTTCCTCATTCATCTAACCTCTCCTTCATATCAAGTCTAAGTCTCCTATCCACCAAAATGGCTTCGAGATCACCCCTAGAAGGGCCAGCGGAAATTAGAGGCTCATAGGACAAGCTGTCCTATGGCTGGGCGGAATCCGCCCAATCATAGGACAGCTACAAGACTTAAGTCTCCAGAATTTTCAAAACATCATGATCTTGTTCCTTATTCATTTCCATGCTATTTGACCTCCATGTTGAGGAAGATACCAATCACCAGAGGCTGGTGGAGAGCAGAGGGAGAGAGCTGGGCAGCCATGACTGTCTCAGTCCAGTACCATCATCATTTCCCTTGAAATCTCTAACCTCCTCAATGCCGGATTCCATCAATTTGCCATCAACACCCTCAAGTCCAACTCCAAAATTAGGGGGTCCCCAAGAATTGGGGCGATGTGTGAAGGACTTCACAACAATGACCTAGAATGCTAGGGGCATCAATGCCCCTAGCAAGTCACGCTTGATCAAGTTTCGAATTCAGAGTTCCTAGACTCGCTATGACTCATCGAGTTTGGGCGAGTTGCGAGTCAAGTCAGCCCTGCCGATTCACAGGGACTTGGACTTGAACTCGGCCGAGTCAGGCAAGTGACTCGTCGAGACATGACGAGTTGCGAGTCTCACTGTGACTCACCGAGTCCCCATGATAGGACTCATTCAGTAGACATGCCATAATTTACCAAAAAAACATAAAAAAAAATTATTTTATTTTATTTTTTTTGGTTCTATTTCTTCATTGCAGCCCTAAAAAACATTACATTTCACTATATTGAGAAGAAGAGAGAAGTATGAGATAGGAAGAAAAATAAGAGTCCATAGGTGTGCAACCAGCAGGGAGGAAGAGCTAATAATCTTCACGAAATCACAATGGGACAGCGTAATACTTGCATTTAGAGCATCAAAGAGTCCATACCAGCAGTTGCAAAGAGCTCTCATCTCATTTCAAAGAGGTAAGTGTTAAATTTTATGTAATATCCCTTTTCCGGTCCTATGGGAATTGGTACTGATTCTTTATTGCAAGAGACTTCTTTCTACATTAAACAACATAAATATCCTTTGTCTCTTTGAGCTAGTGAGATAGATTCAACTCAAATGTTTTTTGATGACGAACGTAATGTCCCCTTTTTGTAAGTTCTTATAATTATGAGACTATTCACTTACATGTGGAAGAATTAGATTCGTAATACCCCTTATATTATAATGATAATCTTGATCAATATATGATATACAAGTTATATGTTGATGCAATGGGTTCTTTGTATGAATATGATCTTACTATATGTAAACTTTGTTACCCTGATGATTAAAGACATTGCTTTACTATTCCTGATATAGGTCTATAAGTCATGAGAATGATCTCCTTATCCTTCTCACCAGTCTAAGCTTCTTTATGAAATAGGTGTTGAGGAGGCCTATCTCTATTTGGCTTTCCCAAGTATGCAAGTGTACTCCTATCAATCTCATAAGACCTTCCAATGTATGAATGTTGGTCAAAGGCTTCTGCTCGCCTTCAGTCAATGTGCAAATCATTTGAAGTATACAAATAAAAATATCTATTCAATGGTATTCCTTTTACTGGTTGTTGTCCCAACTATGTCTGCGCACCATCACCAACGTAGATGTTGGCCCTTGAATTAGAATATCGTTGAAGATGTTGCCAATGTAGTAATGCACTGACCACAATGAGATTGATCTGAGTGATGATTGACCGTTTAGTAGCAACCTATATGTCTGGCGCTAGTGTTAAATCACAAAGGTTGTCAAACATTGGGTATCGCGGGTAGCTAAGGGCCCAATCTAATAGATGATTATATATATCTCCAAATATTTGTTAATTACTCTTTTATCACAATCATCTATAACAGAGGTTAGCAACCATCATAATTATATGAGAATCGCAGGTGACTGAAAAAGCAATCCATGTCCAATGGCGTTCTGATTTGGCCCCCCAAATTCCCATGATGTAGTCTGCTGACCGTATTAGATTTTAAATGTTGATTGGGTTATTAAGTGTTGATTATATCTTTCACTTCCTGATTCGCTAGTTAGAGAATGAATAGATTTGAGTGGATGTCCCAATATTATCTCTAGTGGTATATTATTGATGATCGACCTGGATGATGGTTGATGTTGAAAGTAATGTCTCACACCAATATCAAGCCAATACAGAGTATTGCTAGTGATGACCGCCACTATGAATTTCAGCCTAGCCTTACCCCATATCATAATGGGAATGTAATTTATTTATATATCTATTATAGAAAATGGCCAGATCGCATAGACTTATAATGGCCTCGTGATTCAATATCGAATATTATCATCATATGCTTGGTGGCCCAAAGTGGATTCCACCGTCTTCCTTTGTTTCACTCCCTTCCCATCTTCTTCATGCACTCGCACCTATTTCCCCATTCTTCCTGTATATCTTTTGTGACTAGGAGAGGATATGTTTGAAAGTTGCATCTATTCAACAACCACGACCCTCACTACTTCCTTACTAAAGTGTCTTTTATTAAATGGTCTTTCACTAAGTGGATTAGAGTCCCTCCATCTTCCAATGATGAAGGCAATTGATTATTAATCTAATTATTATTAATATATTTTACATACGGTAATTCACATATCTATCTATAGATATAGATATATATATAAGCTACTTATTTATATGTATATATATAAGTGAATTATATATGTATATATTATATTTGAGTCAAGTTATATATGGAAACATAGTGAATTATATATTTTAAGTTTTAGCAATTTATGTTTATTTGCTTATTCGATATTATTACTTATTTAATAATTATATTGTAATTATTTTATTTATTATATTTTATTATTATTATCTATATTTTTAATTTAAAAATTATAATTATAATATTATTTATTTTATTATTTAATTTTATTAGTATTATTTATCTTTAACCCTATTTCAGAGAGGGGGCATCACAGTCTGCCTTTCCCCAAAATTGCTTATCCCCAAGCAATTGCCAGTTCAATGTGAGTAACTCCTATTGCACGACTATGATCTCATCTTGCTTTACAAATTGATTTCAATAACCCTGAAATGGAAATTTCAATTTGAGGTGAGAACTGCAATTTATTCATAAATATAAACTTATCAAATCAGAAGATAATATTCAATTTAAAATACTAAGAATAATTCAAAAGATGAAACTTATCTTGATGTATTGTAGTACTTTCCTTCTCCTTTATTAAGTAATGTCTTGTTCCCTGATGAGTCTTGACGAATAATCCTAATCCTTAGGCAAAGTTTGTAATCAGGTTTCAAGCTCTCTAGGGAGGACCTCTAGGGCTCAAGTTGCCTCATGGCTATTCTAGAACGGTCCTCAGCTATTCTACCATCTTCTTACTATTTGTCTCTCCGAAGGCCTATAGGATAACCTTCATTTGGTATATCCATCCTTATAAGTCTTGGGAAGAGATTTCATCTCTTTTTAAGTCTTATGGATACCCAATAAGGTGTGTCCCTCTTTACATATGCATATTTTATTATCCTGTATAAATATATACTGTCTTTAAGAGATACTAAAATCTCTCTCTAGATTCCCTTTGGGAATTGCGACATTCATCACAAATGCACTCTATCAAGAATATCTTGGATCTCTGGATTCCCTCCAGGAATCTTGACATTCATCACGAATGCCCTCTACAAAGAATATCTTGGATCGTTGGATTCCCTTTAGGAATCTCGACATTCATCACGAATGTCGTCTACCAAGAATATCTTTGATCCCCAGATTCCCTTTAGGAATCTCAACATCCATCGCGAATGTCTACCAAGAATATCTTGGATCTCTGGATTCCCTTTAGGAATCTTGACATTCATCACGAATGCCCTCTACCAAGAATATCCTGGATCGCTGGATTCCCTTTTCAAATCTCGACATTCATCACGAATGCCCTCTACCAAGAATATCTTGGATCCCTCGATTCCGTTTAGGAATCTCAACATTCATCACGAATGCCCTCTACCAAGAATATCTTCGATCTCTGGATTCCCTTTAGGAATCTTGACATTCATCACGAATGCCCTCCACCAAGAATATCTTGGATCTCTAGATTCCCTTTAGGAATCTCGATATTCATCACGAATGTCCTCCACAAGTATGTTGATGTATATATAATATGCCATTTATGCAACACTCACACCAATTCCTTGTGATCTTCTATCTATTCCCTCAAAATTTTCTCTTATTCGATGATTCCTTGTTTTATCTTTTACCATGCAGGTTGGCAGGATCATGCTCTGACACCATTGTAATGTCCCTTTTCTGGCCCTACGGGAATTGGGATTGATTCCTTATTGCAAGAGACTTCTTTCTACATTAAAAAACATCAATATGCATTCTCTTTGAACTAGTGAGATAGATTCAACTCAAATGTTTTGTGATGACGAATGTAATGTCCCCCTTTTTGTAAGTTCTTATAATTATGAGAATATTCACTTACATTTGGAAGACTTAGATTCATAATACCCCCTTATATTATAATGATAATCTTGATCAATATATGATATACAAGTTATATGTTGATCCAATGGGTTCTTTGTATGAATATGATCTTACTATATGTAAACTTTGTTACCCTAATGATTAAACACGTTGATTTACTATTCCTGATATAGGTCAATGAGTCATGAGAATGATCTCCTTATCCTAATCACCCGTCTGATCTTCTTTATGAAATTTTATAGATTTTTTTGGTTTTTTTGTATTTTCTAATAAAAAATCCTTATTGTTAATTTTTTTAACTTCCCAATTCTTGAAGTTGAATGTTTTCCTGTCAAATCCAAATTTCATACTTCAATGAGATAAGATAAGATAAATCTATTAACGTCCAACAAAAGACCACAAAGGATCAAAGGGCTACCAAGTACATCAAAAAGAGGCCAGCCCGCAGCAGGGACACCAAAGGGTGCCCTAAGAAGAAAGCAACAACTAAACTAAAAAAAATGTAGGGTTTGTTGAATTTTCTCTCTTTGAACATTGGAGTTTGACTTTGAATTTGAATGGAAAATAATCAAGATTCAAGAATTGAAAAGTTTTAAAAACTGTTCATTTTTTGTTAGACAAATCCTACTTTTTGTATTAGTTTAGAAAACACAATGCACAAATGGTAATTATTTTGTTAGATTGTCTTATTGCAGCAGCCATGACGTTTTGATAATAATATTTTTCCCCAATGTCTACTCCAAATCCTCAACATAAACCTAATCCAAAGAAAGGAGGTCAAAGGGATGCGACTTGGCATTATACCGAAGAATTTCTTGGTAGAACAAGATTGCAAATGAAATGTAAATTTTGTAAAGAAATTAATAATGGTGGCATAAATAGATTTAAATACCATATTGCTGAGGTACATGGCGATGATACTAAGTCATGTAGATTGGCACCTCTCGAGGTTGTTCGTGCATGTTATGTACAACTAGAAATAGTTGAACAACTAAAGGAAACATTTGAAGAAGCTTATTGGTTCCCGTTCATCCACATTTGTAGGTTGTGTTGGAGAGGGTTCTTCCATGCCTTTGTTGTGTCCTACTGCTTCTGGTAGTGCTAGTGTTTCTACTTCTGCTCTTAGTGGCACTATTAGCTTTGTTCCTAGAGTTCGGAAATCCAGGTTGGACAATCATTTTGTGCCACCCACTACTGGTTCATAGCCCTCGCTTGAGAGCATACCTTGGAACAAGGAGGTTCGTGGTGCTGTAAAAAAATCAATTAGCAAGTTGTCATACTTTTGCAACATTCCATTTGTTGCAGCCAGGTAATTCTTTTTTATTTTGATTGTTTTAAATTTTAAATTTATAGTTTGAACTTTGCTTTGTCTAATCATAATCAATTGTTATAATTTTATTATACTTACTTATTTAATCTATTTGTGACAGGTTTCCTTACTGGCAAGGCATAACCAATGTCATAACCATTTGTGGGGCGGGGTTTAAAGCCCCTACTCATGCGTGTCATGTAAGGGGGAGCCAGTGCCTCCAAGCTTCTACCTATCTAGTTGAAAGTGGTATTTTATCACAAGGGGATTCAACAAGTATAATCCTATCCTAAACCTTAGCTTGTGCTTGTCTTCAATTCCTAAACAACCACTTTGTTTGGCGTGTGTGTTCAAAACATCTTCCTAATCAAACATCACTTGTCCAAACCTTCAAACTTTTACCCAAACACATTTATCAAACCTTGATCAAAAGAATTGACCAAACTTTCAAACATAAGAAAATACAACCTTGCGGCTTTGTTTCAACCTTCACTGGGTGCTCGTTAGGTTGCCTCACTTGCATCCTTCATCTTAGGGTCTAGTCTTCCATACTACCCTTTTGGTCATTGCCTTAATACCTTTCTTTGGTCATCTCTTTTCACTTATCCTAGTTTGTAGCCTTAGGTTTCTTTTAGAACCTTATCCTTCTTACCATCTTGTCATCATCCTTTAGGACTTATCATATCCCTTAGTCATCTTTCATTTGGTCCTTACCCCTAGCTTGCATTTAGGTCCTTGTCCTCCACATTGTCATAACCTTGCCCTTGTCATATTGTCCTTTGCCTTCATTTTGCTAGACCATCTCCAGAGTCCCATTGTCACACTAGATCTATAGGGTACACATTATCTCTTTTAGATTGCATTTGTCTTCCACCCTTTGGAATCATTTTAGTCATTTCCATTAGGTATATTTCATTCCATATAGGCCTGCACACATGGGTTTTGAAACAAGATCCCAAGCATTTAGGAGACAAGCATCATCACGCCAACCCATGTATAGCCCAATGTACGACACACAATCAAGTTTTCCAAGACAATCCCAAGTCATTCCAACACAACAACAACAAGGCTACATACAACCAGGTTTTGACTCACATTTTAATACCGGCCCACCCGCGAACATGCAACCAAATGAGGTTTTTCCCAAATTGCGTATACCTAGACCGAAAGAATCAAATGAGGTTTTGCCCAAATTGAATATACCTGGACCAAAACTCTCATTTTCAAATGTGGTGACAAGTATGCCTTTTTCTAGACCATAGTTAAATTCGGGTAAAATATACCACAGTCCAAATCAACGCACCAGGGCCACGATCAAATTTTAAACCAATTTTTCTAATACAACCAAGTGTTCCTCAAGCAACCAAAGAACCGTTGGTACAACAAGTAATTGTGCAAGCAAATCAATCCCTAACAAGGTCGCATACAATTACAAAAACAAGTTTACCATTGGTGACATCACATGCTAGTAAACCTCCTATGTCCTTAAGTGCACTATCATGGGTTTCCCAAACAAACAAAAAAACAAATACACCACCTTTTGGACATCAACCAAGCATAGTCAATGTGAAACTTATTGTGCCACAAGTCCAATCAACAAAAGTCTTACAATGCACAAATATCAATGTGGCCTCAAAAATAAAACCATCCAAATGACACAAAACCAAACACAAAACTCTCAAAAGTTTGCTTCAAAAATTGGGTCATAGACAAGAAACTATTTCCGAGCATGATAAAATCATCTACCTATGTCTAGCAATGGCTCATACTATAGCATTCACACAAATTACACACATAACTCCCATCCAAAGTTGTCCCTCAAATAGCCTCTATATCTCTTGCCACTCCTTCATCCCCTGAAGTTTTACAAGAAAAATCTACACCATCTACATCAAATGACATACTAAATGATGAAACCTCCCAAGGGTTGTCCCCAATACAAATTCAAACTAATCCATTCCTTGGTACAAGCCCCTTTTAGAATTCAACAATTCTAGATCCAATATCACCATATGCTCCATTCCCAAGCAAATGCATTTCAGAGAGTCCCATCCAAACTCCTTCCATATGTCAAAACATTGAATTCTTCCATAAATCCCCCATGCATACTCTAGTTCATACCCCATGTCAAGAGGGTGATCTAAAGCACGAAGAAATGACTCCTTAAACAAATCAAGATCAAGATCTCAAGAATGACCAATCCCATGCAATTGTTGACCAAGATCCCACTTCCTAGAATCTAATGATGATTCTACCAACTCTGTCTGTCCTACCAATGATGGTTCTAATCCATCCCACGAACAAAGTGTCTTTCCAAGTCTTCCCAACCTTCCACTTCCTAAGCAAGATCATGACATCTCGTTTGTTCTTCCTAATGATTACATCCAAGGTCAAGATCAAAATATCCTTAATGTGGAGATAAATGATCCCCTTCCAAGTCAAGATAAAAGCATTCCTTCATCCTCATGTCCACCACAAGATCCCACTACCCCTTTGGATCCTCCTCAAGATCCTTCCATCCTTTCATCTCCATATCCTATTTTTCCATCTGCACAACATCCTATTTTGCTAAATGATCCCATCATTGCTACTATTCCACCTCATGAAGAACCTATCACGCCTCGTGATCCCCCTCTTGATTCCACCACTTCTACGCAAGATGTTCATGAACCCATAGCATATCAAAGGGGTTCCTCTGATTATATTTGATCTAGTTTACTTTGCACTCCTATCATGTCCTCCATGTCATATCCACCTCAATATGGATTAGCATCTTGTTTCCAAAGCAACAAGAATCCCATTGGTAGAAATATTTGTCAAAGCATGCATTATCAAGGCAAAGGGTTAGGCCTCCATGAGCAAGGCATATTAGAACTCCTCCATATCAAAGCAAATCCTAATGGTCATGGCCTCGGTTGCATACCACATTTTCCAAACGTTGGTATCCCTAGAAAATCTAAATTCAAACGTACACCTCCCCCTTCAACCCTTTGATCCATCTTAGGTCCATATATCCCTCCATCCATTAGCTCACAATCCCTTTTTCCTTTCATGGGTCAAGATTAACAATGGCGCACATCTTTGAGACCTTCCATCCATCCAAAAGGCCTCCATGTCATTCCTAGCTATCCATGAATCCCACTTCTTTTCCAAGCAATTTGGATGCCAAGAATAAAATCCATAAGTCAAGCAATCCACGTGCAGTCAAGGATCAATATGTCCCATCTAATAGACATGAAAAAATAAAGCAAAATATGATCCAAAAAGAAAAAGAAAATTCCAAAAGGCCACAAAGGTCCACTAAACAAAAAGAAAAGCCACAAGCCATATGGGTTTCTAAGTCCCTTGTGAAAGCAATGCATTCCAAGGAAACACAAAAGAATGAAAAGTCAAAAAACATGTGGATTCCCAAGCAGCTCCTCGAAGCACAACTTCCTAAAGCAGAATCAAAGTTGGCATCCAAAATCGCTATCCTTCCATCTAAACATCTCCAACCATCCAAATCAATTTTGGGTCCTTATATCCCAAAATCCATATCTACTCATCCATCAAAATCCCAAAATTCCAAATTTGTTTTTCCTCCATCACTTCACCACCCCTCAAGGTGTGTGTCAATGTTGTTCTTGCCCACATTCCCATCCACTCAAAATCAAGTCTTCTTACACCACCTCCATTATCCCACACCTACCTTCCATCCTTTCGTCCATCCTATCCAATATTTTCCATAAATTTGTATCTTGTTCCATCCAATCATCCATTTCATTACCATACCAACGTCTTTGACAATACCTTCATATCCATGGTCCATTATTGCATATCTTTCAAGAGTAGCATTCAAAGAATAAGATGCTTGAGTCATTTGTCCATTTAGTACATCCATCCACTATTTTCCGAAAAGGTCAAAAATGTCAAGAAAAGGAGGGAAAAAAAAGAGAAATAGGAAAATGCATTGGTCCACTAGTGAAAACGTGGCAAACAAGCAATTTAGGAAAGTACCATGATGAAAACCTGGCAAATAGGCATCATGCATAATCTATGAGCATCTGGTGTTCCATACTTGGGGGTAGGTTTCATCCTTGTTATATCTTATCCATCACGTCCATCATTATCCTTTGTCCCTCATATCCATTATCCTTCTTTGCATCCTCTTTTCCCTTTTGCATCTTTGATCTTCACAAGGCTAAGGATCTTCTTAAGTGTCATGTATTTTATCTACTTCACATTGCCCATGTCCGTTTTGGTCCTTATTGTTAGTCCTATAAACATTCCTTTAGTCCTTATCGTTGGTCCTTATCCGACCCTTCGATCCATATCCATTATCGATTTTTGATCTTGCTTATCCCTTCATGTACTGTTCTTGTCCTATCATTATCCTGTCCAAATCCCTCTCGGTCTTGATATACAATAAGGATGTAAAATGAAAAACATGTTTTCAAAAACCTCTTAACATGTCCATTCTTGTACATCACTTGCCATTGGGTGCACCATGTCCTTACCTTATCCTATCATGTCCAATCCCTTAGTTTGCAAAAAAAAACATGTTCTCCCCTTGTCGGAGAGTCCTTGGGAGTCAAATAATTCCCAATGTCATTATAAAGTTGCCACCATCTTTCCTCTATCCATTGTCATTCCATCAATCCATTCATAATGTCCCTATCTTGCTAGACAATGTGGGTAATCAAATACATCTTGCCCAAGCATTAAAAATCATAAAAATTAAATAAAGCCCTGAAAAAATTATAAAATGTCTTGAAAAAAGAACAGAAAAAAAATCTTAAAAATCCAAAAAAGTTAAATAACTTTTAAAAATCCAAAGCAATAAAGTGTCGGTTTTTTTAACCAATTTCGTTGTGATTTCATTTTTCATTTTTGTTTTGGTTTTTAATCAATTTTCACTTGTGAAAAGATAGACATTTCAGCAAACACAATTAGGAGACGTGGAAACCTACACTTCACGAATCATGCATCAATAGATAGACAAACCTATCCAATCGAATCAGCAATCAGTTCAATCAAACTTGTCACATCAGTCAATCATCATTATTACATGGATAAAGCATGCTTATATAAATTATAGAATCTTAACATTTAAGCATGCTTTAATAATATTTAAAAGCAACTTAAGAACATGTCCCCCTTGCCAAGGCCGCCTCTTTGAGGGGACATAATGTCAGTTTATAAAATATTATACTATTATTAAACATTTAAACACATCAATAAAACTCTAGTGCATATTTTAAATGTTTTTAAGCAGATTGCAGAAAGCATCACCTAAGCACCAAAATTCAAACTGATTGGGCCATGTGGTAACTGAAGTTGTGTAATGATGTTAGGTGCTAAATCTGGAGCTTATAAAAGTAGGCATGTTCTCTAAAGAGTGTGGAGAACAACACAAAAGACAAAAAACTATCTTCCACGGAGTTTCGGGGATGGGTACAGGGAGGCAGCAAGGGACGCGTTTCCGGGACGTTTCCTAAAGAGCCAAAAATAGTGGACGAAAGGGGACGGCAGTATACAAATTATATATATGTGTGTGTGTTTGTGTGTGCGCGTGTGAATTTTTCAGAATATATTAAGATATAGATAGAGAGTGAAAGAGAGAGATATGTTAATAATTGACTATTAACAAGACAATATGCAAATAAATCACCGATTCACAAGTTACAATAGTAGTATAACAACATAAATGATAATAGCAGCAGTATAAATCAGTATAACAGCATTATAACAATAGTCTCAAACATCAAAACCATGGTCTATCAATATAAATATCCAAATCAAAATGTCTCAAACATGTATCCAAAAGTCTCAAACATCCAAATATAACAAGTTATAGGCATAGCCTATGAAACTAAGCTTCATTCTAGCTATCAAATATCCAAAGGCTCAGAATCATCTAAGTCACTATCTCCCTCTGGCAGAAGTGGATCATCCAATGATAGCCCGACTAGTCTCAGTTGCACCTCCTCATCAATCTGCCTAACATTTTTAGGATCAACATCCCATCGTGTTGCTGGTGTCTATCAATACTCTATATATAGTCACGAATTTAATATTTATGATTTAATATATAAAATTTTAAACATATTTAATCACGAGTTTCATTGTTGAATATTAAATTACAAATTTTATCATACACATGCAAGAATTCAAACCTTGTGGGGACCCCACATTGTCAATTTGGCGAAAAGAATTTTAAAAAATGGTGTTTTTATTTAATTTTTAATGCCAAAAATAATCCGAATATTTTGGGGACACTTTTTTTTTTTTAGGACGGATCAGGGACATTTCGGGTGTCCCCTAGGCATTTCAGGGATGGATCGCTGTACGAAAATGTCAGGGGACATTTCCTATGGTTTCCTGTAATGTCCCCATTTTCGTGAGCATCAACTTTTAGAGGATTAGCCTATTTCCTGACCCTCATAGGTTAGTGGAGTTGTTTAGAGGGTCCAGTTGGTAAAGCCAGAGACCATTTCCCACTCTAGTGATCGGGGATGTTCAGGATTGCTCTTTGTTTGAGTCGGATCGGCACACTTACTATTTATAGAAAGTGTCTATTTTGGGTAAGTCGGAGTTTCTATCTTTAGAAGGGCACCTGGATAGTTTGCTAGCAATAAGGAGTTGCGGTGACATTGACAAAGCTTCCAGTTTGGGACTTACTATTTATAGTAAGTCAAATTATGGTCAGAGTTATTTTTGATAGGGGCACCCAGACTCATGGTATGCACAGTGATTAACTCATTCGTCAATTGGCTCAATTTTAGGGACTTATTATTTATAGTAAGTCAGTGGATGTTAGAGAGGGACCTTTACTATTTTTAGTAAGGCAGTTGGATGCACAATGGATACAATGGTTTACTCCAGAGTTCAGACGGAAACAAGAAAAAACGATTATTTTTTGAGTTATGTTATTTTAATTATTAATAAAGTAATACTTTACTAATAATTAATGATAAAGTGCAATTATAATGTTATATTTTCACTTTATGTGAATGTGGCCACTTAATGACTTAAAAGTCATTTAATAAAGTGCATCACAATGATATAATATAAGTTTATCGTTTAATTGGACTTTATTTAAAAGGAAGTCTTAAAAGTTTTAAAAGTATACTTTATAATAATTGATAAAGGGTTATTCCATAGTTCAAAATATCAGTATCGGCAACTTATCGCCGAGGGCAAAAAAAAATATCGGAAAATATCGGAGATAAGTCGAAAACTTATCAGGAAAATATCGGGAACTTTAAAACTTGCTTAAATTTAATTAAAAATACATTTTTTTTGCAAAATTCAATAAGCAGATGCATCTAATGAGTCTGTAAATGAGTAAACAAACCAAACAAGCTGATCTAGATATATATAAATGCAAAAAGGGTACAAAATCGCATCCTCAATGCTCATATCAAATTCTTCTCATTACAATTCTAATACACATCTATTTACAATTTAGTTAATATTAATAAATTTACAAATTACATAATTCCAATTATATGTTTCTAAGAAAAATCATATTTAATTTATCACACCATTTTATAAATTAATGGTAATACTTTCTAATGCATCTAACTTTTCAAAAAAGCAGTATATTCTACCATATTAATGATATAATTTAATTTTAAAAATATCACATAAATTAATAATTAATATAAATAGAATTAATATTTTTTGTAATTTAAATAAAATAAAAAGTCATTAATATTAAAGATCCTATCACATAATCTATCATATTGAAAATTATAGAACTAAATGAATGGTGAGATTAATAACAGACAAAGGCTAGCTAATTGGATATAGGAAGAGGGTTCTAGAAACTAATAAGGAGAGAGAGAAATGATGAACTGTCGAAATTTCTGAAATTAAAAAATATAAAATACATATCTTCATGAGCTGTGGAAACTACTGAAATTAAAAATATAAAATTGTTATTAGTTTCTTTGACTGTTGAATGCCAAACGCCTATGAACATGTGAATGAGCTATGCCTGACTTGATTCTCAGTTCGTAATCCCCGAGTTTATAAGACAGACAAAGTGCGTTTTCAACATCACAATCGGAAAATTTCAGGCTGCAAAAAATTCATTAATAAATCAGAACCCTACTGTATTAAATAAAATCCAAAATTCTATATGCAGGGCAATTTTTTCAAAATCTGTATAGCAAACTCGATGAATCCGCTTCATTCCAAGACTAAAACAAGATTTGGATGGCTTATTACTCATTACGAGTCTTTTCTTCATATTAAATTCTTCAGATTTGATATTTTTGGCAAATATCGCCAGAAGTTTGTAACTTATGGCTAATATTCTGGGAGATAAGCTTGTAACTTTTCGGCGCGATAAGTTCGCGCGAAAGTTACAGAACTTGTCGCAGCGCATAACTTATCGCGATAAGTTCACTTATCGCTGATAAGTCTGCGACAAGTTGATCTATGGGTTATTCCAAACCCCTTAAGATTGGCAATAATCGAGACAATGAGGTGTTACATGTTATCCCTCGTTCAGAATTACCCTCATCTCCTAATCTCCAGGCTGTTGAACCCCCTCGAGACTCCACCAATTCTAGAGGAAGCAAGTCTGTTAACCCCGAACTGGTCAAATTGAGCCTTGACCAACTCTCTATCTCCCTCGGCCTTGTTGGGAACTCGGAGAAGATGCCAAGTCTTACAGCCAAAAATAGGCCTGAAGACAAAATCCCTCCCGTGCATAAGAGCAGGAACATACGCAAGGTCAAGAATGCCCAACAATTGTCTTTGGATAAGATTAGGAAGAGGGAAGGACCCTTCAAAAGAAGGAGAGGTTATACCAAAGAAAATATTATTGAACACACCCATCTCCCAGACACATCCCTCATCCCTCCAACTCAGAAGGGATTGTAGGATGGGTATGGATAGAGGGAGTGTGCAAGAAGAAGGGGAGTCGGAGAGCAGTGAATGTTGTCGAGATGACATGGATACCTCAGTGGATCAGACCAGTTTTATTGACAGAGACCCTTCCAATAGAAACTCCTTGAATGACTATGAATTGACTATCATTCCTACAACCCCCCTCTTCCCCCCTCTTCCTCTGACTTACCCACTCCCCCTAGCCATCCACATCATAGGATCCCTTCTGAAGTGGAGAAAGGTATCAACGATAAAGAGATAGATGTTTCTTCCCAGAAGACCGATCTCTCCCTAACAGAGATTTTTGATGATAGTGATGTGAATAAAGATTAGGCAATCATCCCTTTTGTTGATAAACCATGGGAGGTTTTGTTTAATTCTAATAAGTTCAAAAGGAGACCCAGAAAGCACCAAACCCCCAGATGACTCTTTAGTCCTGCAAGATGGAGATGACAGGGCTGAACCCAAAGATACCAAGAGAAAAAGGGGAAGACCGATTGGGTCAGTGAACAAGAAAGAAACCAAAAACAATAGCAACACTAGTTTACCTAAATGTTATCTGAGCTTTAGGACTAGCATGGGCTCCTCTTCATAACCTTTATGGACATTAAAATTGCATCTTGGAATGTTAGAGGATTGGAATCCTCAAATAGGAAATACATAGTTTAGAGGTTTTTGAGAGAAAATAAAGGATTGGATCTTTTACTGCTGCAAGAAGTAAAAGCTACCAATTTCACCCTAGACATCTCACTTAAATGTATCTGGAGAGAAGCTACCACCTTCTCCACCTCACATAACAGAGGGAGGGGAGGTACATCTATTCTCATTAGCCCTCTATGGGCTAAATATGTCTCCAGATGGGGTACCTCTCCTTGCAATAGGGCCATTTGGTTGATTCTAGAACACAAAGGTAAGGAATATGGTGTATGTTCAGTGTATGCCTCTAATGACTATAAGGAAAGAACTGAATTGTGGAAATGGATAGCGCAACTTGAGAATATCCCATGCATCCTGGGAGGAGACTTTAACATGGTGGTGGATCCTCAAGACAAGCTAGGGGCAATAGATTGGAATGGAAGGGCAGTGAACAGTTCTTTTGGAATAAGATGATTGGCAAGCATAAACTACTTGACCCACTAAAAGGATGCAAAAATGAGCATAAAGATATTTCGTTTACTTGGTGTAACTATTAGAAAGGTGGCAAAAGAATTTACTCTAGACTGGATAGATTCTATTTAATCATGATCTCCTCAAATGTCAGAAAGACGATGCAGGGAGACAAGTTAGGGTGATTCCCTTCACACTTTCGGACTATCACCCCATCATCGCAAGATTTAACCCTAATGGTATTAATGTAAAGAACAACCCGCGGGACAAACTTTTCTGCCTCAACACCTCCCTACTGGATGAGAAAAGTGTCTACAATGCGGCATATACGATCAGATGGTTCAATAAAGTAGTGAAACACAAAGATACTAGGAGTAGATGGACCCAAAACATAGAGAGTTGGAAATCCTTGTTCCAAATAATAGGAAGGAAAAAGGCTAAGGATGCTAGATGGGTTGAGGAGAAACTCCATGAAAATCTCTCTAGGGCAGAAGCTGACCTACGGGATAACCCAATATCTAAAGAAGATGCGACCAAATTATCAAAAACTAAAGATGCCCTCAGAAACATGCAGAATGATAAACTCATCGGTGTCAAAATTAGATCCAGGAGTAAGTGGGTGGAGCATGGTGACAGGGGGTCGAAGTTCTTCTTTAATTTGCTCAAACAAAAAGAAGCTAAGACTAGGATTGAGGAGATCTGGGAAGATGGAACCAAAATTGAGGATCAGCAGGATATTGTCCAAGCTTTTGTGAAATTCTACCAAAAACTATTCACCTCGGAGGACAGTGGGAACAGGGTGGCTGAGGCCAGAAACAAGATCAAACAGGTAGTGCCTAATAGAGTAAGGGTTGAGGACTCTTCCCTGCTCACCAAACCTATTTGTTTAGAGGAAATCAATGGTGCTATAAACCAAATGGCTTTGGATAAAGCCCCTGGCCCTGATGGGCTGCCAATAGAGTTCTATAAGAAGAATCTAGAATGGATTGGTCAGGAATTGCTAGAGGTGTATGAGGAAGTTGTTACAGAAGGATCCCTAAGGGGAGGGATCAATTGTAGTGTGATCAAACTTATCCCCAAGGAAGGAGATAGATCCCTAATGAAAAACTGGTGTTCGATCACACTTCTTAATGTCTCGTATAAAATCTTGGCAAAAACTCTAGATACCAGACTTAAAGACATCCTTCTCAGAATCATCAATTATAACGAAACAGGGTTTGTTAAAGGAAGGTACATTCTGGAAAACTTGGTCACATGTTGGGAATCCATGGAGTGGACTAAAGAAACCAACTACCAAGCATGTATGCTCCTCCTAGACTACGACAATGCCTATAACAGAATTGAATGGGATTTCATCTATCTAATGATGGAAGCCTTAGGTTTCCCTAAACAGTTTATAAGAAAGGGCCAAACCTTGATGACAGGTGCTCTGGCCAGGGTTGAAGTCAATGGTATCAAATTAGACAACTTTGATTTAACCAGATCTATTAGACAAGGTTGTCCTCTTGCCCCTACCCTATTTGTGATTGCTGCAGATGCAGTTAGTTATCTGATCTCAGAAGAAATACTCCTACCAAGAGTTAGGGGAATACAAATTCCGAAAGATAAAGAAGTCACCAATATTCAATTTGTTGATGATACAACAATGATTTTGAGATTAGAAGCAGAGAACTTGATAACATTCATGAACAAGATGGATTGGTTTTGTACAGCCTCAGGCAGCAAGATCTCAATGGAGAAATCCATCTGTTTAGGGTGGACAAAAGATCCCCCACCATGGCTTGCTAGATGGAACTTTAGATGGGAAGGGCCAGACTTCCAAGTCAAATATCTGGGCATCCCGTTCTCCATTAACCCAAACTTAAAAGCAATGTGGGATTGGGTTAAACAAAAAGTGGATATGAAATTGAACAAATGGGATAGTCAATACCTATCCATGGCCGGAAGAATTCAGGTCTATCAGAAAATCCTATCTTCCTACACAATCTATTACTCCTCTGCTTGGCTTTTCTATCAATACCAGTTTAACACTATCCATAAGAGCATTAGAGACTATCTTTGGTCTGATGCCAGGGGCAATAGAAAAGGACATGTGAAATGGGAGTGGTGCATCACAGAAAAGAAACATGGGTGATTAGGACTGAAGGACCTAAGGATTCAAGGCATCTCTCTTGCCACCAAATGGATTGTAAAAGCTATGGAGGGGGAAGAACCTTGGAAAGTCTTGATTAGAAACAATATTGCTAAAGGACATCCTAAGAGAAGAAAGAAATGGAGTAACTTGTCACTTAATGATATCCTGGCAAGAAAAGTGGATTTTAAAATACAAGGCTCAACAGTGTTTAAATCTATATGGAAATGTTGGGACCATGTTAAGAAGCATATAACAAACAATAAGGTGAATCATTGCCAGAACCTAATTCGTGGCAATAGATCCATATGGTGGAACTTAAAGCACAGAGAGAAACCTCTTGCTCTTCGTCAAGGTTGTTCAGCTAGGAATGAGAAAGGATTATCCTATATGGCAGATATTATCCAGGATGGAAATCTTATTGGTTGGGAAGAGTTGAAATCCAACTTTGGCTTACCTACCTCCCAGTATAGAACCTATTATGTTTTGTCTGAAACCTGTAAAGCTCAAAACCTTCCCAAAGATTGTTATGTTGACAGCAGTTGCCACCTCAGATTCAAATGGTCAAATGCAACCCTCCTTCCCAATATCAAGTTCAAGCAGGTCTATGCCCTCCTGGCAGATGACTCTTCCATTTTCCCCCATGTGAACACTTGCTGGAATCTTTGCCTTGATTCACTTGAATGGTCTAATATTTTCTGTAAACTTTGGTCCTCCCTTGTGAGCCAAAGATCAAATGCTTTCTTTGGCGTCTCCTCTTGCACAAGCTTCCTCTCAGACTTCCCATGGAGATCCTTCTATTTGTGGTTATTGTAGGCTCCCTGAGACTGTCCCTCATGTTTTTTTCAAGTGTCCTTTTGCTGATGAAATCTGGAAAATCTTTGGCCTCTCTGATAGAACTACCTTCTCCCGACTTGAGATCCTTTCCGGTTGCATCAAGGGTCTTAAGAAGTCTTATAATTATTCTTTGGCCTCCTCTCTGCTTTAGTCATGTGGCATATATGGAAACTTAGAAATGATAATTTTTTTGGTGGTTTTTCCAGGAACCTTACTGAGTCTCTAAGGAGGCTCATATTTCATAGAATTGACGTGCAGGCATCAGTGGCGATTAAGATAAAGAAGAAGAAGCTCGAGGATCTCTTCAAAGATGGCATGGTAAGGATCGGGTCTTGGGAAGTATCTCATGGCTTCACATGGACACGGGAGAGCCAAGCACTTTCCCCCTTCGAAACTGCTCTACATGGCTTTATGGACGAAGTGGCAGCCCACAAAAATGGTGAGAGACAGCAGGGAGATCAAGTCATCAAAGCTGCCTAAATCACTGTTATACCAGCAGCAGAGATACCTATAGCTGAAATGCTTAGACACCCATATGAACAACACATCAGGGATGACAAGGTCCTCAAATGATTGAAGGGACAGCAGGGCTGGATTGCATGGACCCCGCGTAGAGAGGAAGACAACCTGTGATAGCTCGTGGTGACATCCTTTTGATCTTTTTTGAGATAACTGTTAATTAACATACTTTGTACTTGATGTTTTGATTACTCAGCGATATAGTACAAAGATATGTAATGTAAGTCCGGTATGATCACCTGATAGGTGTTGCTAGACAGTTATGTAGGTTAAGTTTAGTCTGGATTTCTTTTTGGTCACTAAAATTTCAACATAATTGTCTCTGGTATGCTGGTATTTGTACAGCACCTATTTGTATTCAGCTTTTTATGGCAACATATATCCTTAATAGAAAAAAAAAAAAAAAAGAGATGTAAGTGTTTAATAAAGTATACTTTATATTATAATGTGTGCATCAAAAGGAGGGGAATATAATTAAATAATATATTTCAAACTTGCAACAAGTTCACGTGATAAGTTATACAGGGTGTAAGCTTGAAGCTTCAAGCTCAATTGTTATTTGGAGATTTATAAATACCTTCAAAGGGAGAAATCAATTCATTCTATTGTGCATTTGCTTTTGTTGATTTGGGTTAAGTGAAGAAACAAGGGTTTGAAGAATTTCAGCGTGGTGGAATTGTGAATTCTACATAGGCTTCAGCACTTTGGTGAAACGTCCAACTAATTGCGCAATCCAGCAATGGTTTTATACAGAAGCCATGTTTGTCCTTAATTGTGAAGAATTTGGGGTTTCATTTCATAGTTATCATTCCGATTTGTTTACAAAGAAAGAGAGTTGGCATTGAGAAGGGCGCGTTTTGGCAGAATTGAGCTTCTACTCTACAATTTACAGCTTGGTGACAATAATTATTGGTTTCCAGAACAGCTGCATTTCATAATTGGTATTCAATAAATTCATGCGATTAGATTTCCAAGTTTCTTCATTGCATTTAAATTACAAAATTGCATCTTATCATCATTGTAAATTTGTAACTATTTCAATTGGAAATTAGCAATAAGGATTGTTTGGAGCATTGTTGGTTTATTATAAGCATTTCCAATTTCAATTCATGTGTTGTTATTTTTGTGCAAAGTTATTAAGTTGCCTGGCAACACTTAATTAAAATTTAAGGAATTGCATATTTATCTCAAAAATCAGTCATATAAATCATTGCATAGCGAAATCAGTGGTTTGGTAGAGTTAGAACCTGCAGGGGTTCTAACATTTCCTACTGTTTTTTGAAATCGGGGACGGCTGGGGGAGGTTTCCTTTTTGTCCCATTGTCCACGAAACGTTTCGGGAACGGAAACGAGTTCCCTAGGGACAGGAAACGTGTTTCCATGTAACATAACAAAAAATGCTTCAAAAAGCATCACAACAAGCTAGAGCATCAACTGAACACCATACCGTTGATATAAGCCAAGAAAAATTTATTATGAGCCCTCCAAGGAAAATGGAGTCCCATAACCTCCACCAATTTGCCTACAGGGATCTAAGAATAGGCTAATGGTTGCAACAATAGTCTACACCTGAGAAGGTGACATTACATATCCATATCCAATAGTATCTATGATTCTATATTTGTATCCATGTCTATGCAACTCTATAAATATATGAAATATTCAAATATATGAAAAATCTATGAAGGTGAGAAGGTAAGTAAATACAAATTTAAGAGTTAAGGGACGTGTATGAGAGGTACTATTCCTATTAGGATGCTATCGGTAAGTAGCAGTGCTCAAGACTAATCACATAGCATTACTACAGCCAATGGTGCTATAGAAAAAGGTACTAATGGTGAGACAATAAACAAGGCACAAAATCAAAATGTTCTCTCAACATTTAGGTGGTATAAGGAACACAAGTAGTTAAACTTTCCTTCAGGATATATCAAGTTACAAAAGTCTATCACCTATCATATGAAGGCAGCCGTATTCACTATTCACTAAGGAACCACATAAGCATCAAAATATGACATACGGGGAAAGACATAAGGTCAAACAATCTAAACAGAAGAATGGAATTTAGAGAATCATAGCACAAAGCAAGCAACCCATTAAGAAGGCAAAAAAGGGTAAAAACCAAAGGTACTAGCATACCTCTTAGACATATTCAACCCTCCTGTGGGAATGAGAAAAATTATATTCAAGCACAGAAATTCAAGCATGAGAGAAAACCATTTATAAGGGAAAAAGGGATCAACTAACTAATGGACCAAGAATGACGTAACAAACAATACTCAAGGAGTCAAGACAATGTAAATTCAAGGAAAAAGGGAATTAGATATATTTCTAAAATAATGATACAAACTAGGCTAAGAAAAATTTCAGGGGTGGTTGTTTCACCACTCCATGCAAGCATTGTCAAATTTGCATTTTTTATTTACCTAAGATAAGGTTCACTTGGAAAAACAATATCGTGGTGCAAGCGAAATTCTTTATTTTTTCTCAACAATAGAATTGCATAGCCTTCTACCTACACTAGTAGATTATTCTACAAGGGACAGTCCCCCATTAGTGTAATCCTAGTATGACTTGGAAAATCAGTGGTTTTGTGTTAAATAAATGTCCAATGCTAGCTTTCCACAAGAAATTGATATCAGAGTTCGCTTTCTAACTACTATATTATATATTTGAGGTTAAAATTATTTGGCTTACTTTTACATGCATATAGGTTAGGCATGTACACTTCCACTCTAACAGCTATTATATGATTTCTTCTAGGATGCAAGTAATTCTTCTAGCCCTCGAAAGATCTTGGCTCCAAATAACTACCTAATTAAGAGGACATACAATGTGACCATTGACAAATTGAAGTGTATCCACTACCAACAAAGAGAAACAACCCAACGTTATTTCGGCCTAATATATAGAATCCTCTCTGAAAATCATTCTTAGAAAACCTTATCACAGTTAAGAAACTCTTGCATTGATTTTCCAAGAAATAAATTAAAGTCCAGGTTATCTCAGGATTATAAATCCTGTATTGACAAGGTACTCTTCATTTGACATTTGATGGCATGTATCCATGACTTTGTTCCTGTGTGCCCAACAAGAATACCTTGCCAGCATTTCAGGCACGGGATAGCAACACACAGAATTCTGAAAACTGAGCATCATTTTTGTGATAATTTCATCTACATCCTATTCATTGTGGATATCTCCTCTTTAAAGCATGCCGTAAGAACAGACTATGCATTAATATGCAGGTTGGGTTTCTGCTAACAGAAAACTGGAAAGGCATATCACAGAAACATCTATAATGTCAGGATAAAAAAATACCAGTTGTTCGGAAAGATGGGAAACACGTATACAAATTGCAGAGCAAAATCTTATAAGAAAAGAATTAGAGAAAAAACCTTTCCAATCCTCACATCCACCGGTAGTTTGGCCAAATGATATCCAAGAGAAGTTAGCTCTTCATTCCCTTCAAGAGCTCCAACCTGAAAAGGGTAATAAGTTGTTCTCAGTCATACCTTAATTACAATCATAATCCGAATTTTTTAGTTAATTTCTTACACATACACTGTCCAGGTTGACTTATGAAGTTCTAATATTGACTGACAAAGTATAATTATGTTGGTAGAAATATGATTTTTAACATTTACATAGTAAAACCTAGTCACAGAGCATAGAAGGATCAGTGTCAAATTAATTAACATCTCATATATACCTGTTGAAATGGTTATGAATCACAAATAACAAATAAATAAAGTATTTTCTTGCTAAATACGATTACACGTAACTCTAGATTATCATGAACAAAAGGAAAAGGAATTTAACTGCAAGACAAATGACATCAGTGAATTGTACAAAGCACCCTAGAAACAAGAATATCAGTCAATTACTATGGAGTCATGGACTAACCTTCACACTACTGAAAAAACTTATCTATAAATTACCTATAGTTGTGGACATGCATTATGCAATCCAGAGATGGCTCAATAGCTTCCCCTGAAAAAAGCATTCTATAATCAAACAACAAACATATTTTCGAGAATTTAACACATACATGATGTCATAGAGAATTGAAAGTAGTGTCTTTCAGAGCTTCCACTATCATTTCACAGGAGCAAAATACATATATGACAAATATCATTCACAGTTGAATATGGTCTCTGCTTGGAGGGATTTTAGTTAGTCTTGAGCAAATTTGATTCACGGATGATAAGAAAGCTTCTATGTACTTGAGCCTTTATTTTACTCAGATATTATAGCACTTTTCATGCAGTGGCATGGAAACCTAACCAATACATAGACACCTCCTTTTTTACTTAACCACAAAGAAATTGATTTTGAAAATACGGCACTTCAAATCCACTTTTTTCTTTATAATAGTAAGTTATATAATATTAGAAAGAGATTAATTTAATTTCAGCAAACAACCAAAGTAACTGGGATTTGAAGAGTAAATTCCATTATAGTATAACACTACAAGGAAAATGAATAAACAAAATGCAAATAAAACGAGAGTTAAATGCAACACAACTAAATAAACCAGCAATGATAATGTTGTGCGAGATGGATTGCTTGCACTACATGATGCGCCGGAGGAGGAGAATCTGAACTTGCTCGGCAGAAGCCCAATCAGAATCCAGCAATGAAAGAGCCCACACCATCGAACCATAGAGAACAGTAGGTCTGATAAGTGTATCCATAAGTGTCAACTTGGATAGTGTCCTACAAATGATGCCTAAAACACTGACGCTCGAGAAGGGCTAACGAACCGTACCCCTTATTTATCCACGACTAAAGACTAGGTCTCATAGTAAAGCGAGGGTCAGAAAGCTTGACCCCCAGATATGTCTATGCAAAAGAAATCTCCACCTACAGGCCTTTGAAGAAAAAATGGAGGTGAGAAGTCTTAAGAGCATTGAGGACCATCACCTTGGTCTTCCCCAAATTAACAGTCAAGTGTCGTAACTCGCAAAAGGACGCAAGACCATCCAGCTACCTCTGCAAACCCTCCGAGGAGGAGGCCAAAAGAACAAAATCAACTGCAAATAGTAAAATAGAGATTAGAACCTGGTAAAGAAGGCAATCGTCCCCCGGAACAGTATGGTCCCAAAGAAACCTCGCAAGCTCATCACTGTAGATACCGAAGAGAGTAGACGATAAGTGGCAGCCCTTCTTAACCCCAATAGTGCTCCTAATGAAGTTTGTAAACCCCGAGGGGGTCTTGAGACGACCCAAAACCATCTCGTAGAGTCTCATGATAGCTGCAAGAAGAGTCTCTGAAATACCAATATCCCGAAGCTTCTAAAAGAGGGTCGTCCTAGGGAACGAATCAAAGGCTTTGCAAAAGTCCAAAAAGCAACAGTACACCTTCGAGGAGCAAAGGGCGTGGCTCATCGATAATGCCTCAAAGAGTCAGTATATGATCCATAGTTTGATAGTCAGGTCTGAAATCGACTTGCCACTTGGCTCAAATTTGACAGTGATCCATTCTCTCAAGAGAAGAATATGGAGTCGTGGCGTACAGCTTGAAGAAGGTTTGCCCAACCATGATGCTCCTGTAATTATTGGGGTTCGAGGCAGGACCCGCCTTGTGGATCGGATGAATAATGTGATGCGACCAAGGAGGGAAACCATTGCAAACAATATGGTTGAAGAGATCGGCCAAGTAGGTACGAAGAACTGATAAGCCGAGTTTGAAGAACTCGACTTGGAAGCCCTCCTCATTTGCCGCCCTGCTAGAATTCATGATTCTGACAATCTCTCTGATGGTGGTGTATGTGAAGAGGTGACAATGAGAGGGGGAGTGTCCTAGAAAGGGTATTGACCCGTGATATCATACATCACAGAGGTATTGGAGATCAGTAAGTTGTGGTCGAGCTCGAACGGAAGGTGGATGTGACGAGGGAAAAGGGTATGCCAAAAGGACTTGGGGGAGCAGTGGAGGGAGGCATCAAGGATACATTTTCACTGGGAAACGAAAAGGCATATTTTTATGATAGAAGAGATGGCGGTAGGAGGCCTTTAGGGAGGTGTAAAAAGGGTGGTGGAGCATGAAAGCCGACCGCAGGGTGCGATGAGAGGCTTTACAGTCCTCATCTTACCATTTGTTCATAGGTCATGCGTTCTTGGATCTAGGCGCAGGGAATTGGGGGGTGAGGATATGAGGGAAGGAAAACAAGGTGTCCTCCCAGATGGTCGTGGGCAGATGGGATAACTTGGTGGCGATGCACCCCAAAGTGGAGATGAGAGG
Source organism: Thuja plicata (assembly GCA_018584345.1). Classification (NCBI taxonomy): domain Eukaryota; kingdom Viridiplantae; phylum Streptophyta; class Pinopsida; order Cupressales; family Cupressaceae; genus Thuja; species Thuja plicata. The sequence goes on from MU225641.1 coordinate 1,920,979, forward strand.
ATCCAGGGGAAGAAGTTGTCTGAGATGGTGGGTGAAGACATCAAGATCGCCCTCGTCCAAGCGAACAACAATGCGAGGATGGAGGGACAGGGGGAAGGGGGGGAGGGGGCAGGGAGGGAGGACGTGCAGGGGATGGACAGGCTATGCAGAGCATGGTCAGCAAGGGGGAGGAAGGTAATGGAGAAGTGGCTAATGGAACGGATGAAAGACTATCTTGAGTGAGTGTAATCCACCACACTAGCACCACCACCATGAGGCCTGCAAGTGAAGAAGTGAGATCTAGGGAAACAGGATAACCCATTAAGGACCACCAAATCCAGAGACTCATTGAGTTGTTAAAGATGTCTACCATATTTGGTCAAGGGACCACTCGCATCATTTGATTACCTGTGAAACTCTATAGAAGTCAAATCCAAGTCCTCAATACACAAAGAGTCTTATGCCCGATCATGGAAGGGAGACTATATAATATGGGTCCTGGCATTGAAGTCCCCGAGGAGGACTTCCCCAATCATATAGAGCTGGGTGGTGCTTTCATATAAATTCGAGAAGGGGTCCCCATCAAGTCCACTGTCTATAGCATAGCGGAAGGAAGCTGGGGGAAAGTAGCAAACCCTGAAGTAGATGTCTCTGGCACAGGGGGTTGTGCAGCATAGCCGGACCCACATGAATCTAGCATATGCGTTCGACAAGATAATTGAAATCAAACCGTAGAGTCGGTCACTTGCAAGGCAAGCAACCCCACTAGAACCACGGACCCCACCTGAACTCCTAGTCTCATTCCTGAACGATGACATCCAGTGAAAACCTGCAATAGTGGGAAGGGTGTGTATCGGGCTCTCGTGTGTCTATGTGAGAAAGAGCAAGTCTAAGGAATCCAAAGCATCCTGAAGGAGAGCAGGTGAGGACCAAACTGAACCATTGCAAATTCCAACAATGAACCTATAACGCATGTATCTCCTGAACCCCCTAGCCCGGCCCCTAGAGCGTCACTTAGCGGCAACAGCCACAGGTCTGTTCTCCCAACTAGGAGGAAAGTTGTCCCTAATAACCACCTTAAGATTCCTGATCACGGCCCACTTGTCGTCACACCATGCAGCAACAACAATGGCTCTAGCCTGTTTAAGTTTTGTGGTCTGTGATTTAGTAAGGTCCTCATCAAGGAAAATCTTTGAAGGCAAAGGAAAATGTTTCCTACGTGCTCTCACATAACCTATTCGAGGAATTGAGGAATCGTAGAAACAGGGTAGAGTCGTAACCAACCCAAGCCCTGTCAAGAGAAATATCCGGAAGATCAAGCTGATTGCAAAGAAATTTGTTAGCAACATCTAAAAGATGAGTAGTGATAGACGGGAGACCACGGACCTTCAGGTTGAGTTCTCTTGCTCTTCTAACTAATTCTTCTACTAATTTAGAGTGGACCAAGGCTTCCACAACAGCGAGAGGAGCATCACCATTGCTGCAAACGGATTTCCACGATTTCAACTGCCTCTTAGTCTCAGACTTGAGAGAGTCCTGCTTGTTGTCAAGCTCAGTTTGTTTGACCTGTAATTCAATAATGACAGGGTTAACAACCCCCTGTTTTGTGAGAAGATGACGGAGCTCGTTGTTGTCTGTTGTGACAGACATGACTCTGTTGGATATGTTGAGGACAAAGACCTTCAGAAGTTTATTCTCAGCCTCCAGCTTACGAACCAGATCTAACAAGTCTACCAGTGTCAAATAATTAGATTTCCTCTGATAAGTCTGCAAAGGAGTGAGAGACGGGGGAGAGGGGTCAGGAAGATCAACCTCTGATGTGTCCATGCCTGTGTGCAATAAAACTTAGGAGACTACAGACTGTCTGCAAAAAAAACACCTAAAACATACACTAATTGTTGGTATCAGAGATATCAAAAAAAGAATAAATGATAGGAAGAAGAGGTGTCTGTTGAACGTAGATCTTCCAGTCAATACTGTTCTGAAATCTGAGAATGAAGAAATTGCAAGTAGAAGAGGTGTATGTTGAACAAAGATTTGCCAGTCAAGAACTTTTTGTAATGGTCCAAAGAGAGAAAGAGACCAAAAATGATCAGTGTTGGTTGACCGAGAGGGAGAACAAGAGTAAACAGGTCTAAAGTGTTTGAGACCTGATGTAAATCCAAAATCAAAGATCGTGAATGTTAGAGACCCGAGCACAAAACCTGCATGAGTGATAGGTTCAAGCATTCGAACCTTGCCAAACTGGAGCAAACTGAAGCCGAAGAATGCTGGAGTCCATTGTTGCAACAGTTATTTGCAGCATTCTTTTGTTCGTTCGTAGGATGCAGTGGTCATTCACAAGTGGCAAGGTATTGTAAAAACGTGGGTGATCAGTGACAAGAGAAGAGAAGAGGCCAGAGAATAGATAAGAACAACCAATGGACAACAACCCAAAGACAGTCGATACAACCCTCGTCTTCTTTGTTCACATACAGCTTGATGTCCGTCGTCCTCGACAATCCACACAAGCAAGCCACCAAAAAAACAAAAACCAATGGATGAACAACAATCTGTCGTCGTCGACGGTCCCATCTAACAATAATAGACAATAATTTTAAAATCATAAACCCTTTTGTTCTATACTAGTTTCCTTTTATGTAGAAGATTTGTGTATAGAGATAAGAAGTGATATATAGAGAGGGAGTGATATAGTAGTTGAGCGAGATGGAGAGATAGAGGGATAGATGAAAGAAGAAATATAGAAAGATAGATATAGAGAGGAAAAGAGATGATAAGAGGTCTAAAAACGAGAGAGAGAGAGAGAAAGAGAGAGAGAGAGAGGCGTGTCTAGAGATAGAGAGGGAGAGATGGATGGATAGAGGTAGAGATGAAGATAAAGAAAGAGAGGAAGAGATAAAAAATACATAGAGAGATAGAGAGAGGTAGAGGAGGAGATAAAGATAGAAAGATAGGGGAAAGAGGGATAGATATAGACAAAGAGATAGAGAGATTTATAAAGGAACATAGATAGACGTAGAGATATATAGATGTTGCGATAGAGTGATACAGAGAAAAAGATATAAACAGATATAGAGAGATGGGGAGAGGGAGAGAGAAAGATTAAAAAATAAATAAAAGTAGAAATAAAAAAATACATATGGAGAGAGGGTGAGAGAAATAGGGGAGATAGACAAGAGATAGACACATTGGTGGGGAAGGGGGAGTGGGGGATAGGACATGCAAAAAGCGAGAGAGAGGTAGATGAGGGAGGGATGCTGGTATTAGAAATCTCTATAATTCATGGACTTTTCAATTGCTGAATTTTTGCCAATTCTGAGAGCCAAGCCAAAATCTGAAAGAAAAATCCTTGCTGAATTTGAGCTGAGTCCAAGTCTTGTAACATGTAATGTCCCCTTATGTAATCTCTTAAGATTATGTGACTTTATACATAGATCTCAACTGCCAAAGAATTCTCTGTAATATAAGATCTTCGCTTATCAGACAAATTACAATATTTTGATACTTTGCAAGAATTATATGGTTGACAACTCTTGTGTAATAATGATAATCTTTAATTCAATCAATTGTCTTTTACTTATGAACTGCCATATATAGAGTGCACTATAAGATGAATCTGAATTACTCTAACACTATGAATCTTGTATCATGTAATATTCAAAGATTATATTGATACAATAGAGTAAGGTATAACTGATCTATAATATGTTAACCTTGTCGACTTCATAATCTCGTTGTAAATTATGCTAAAGATCTCCTTCTTATCACCTGTGGCAATAAAAATAATGATTGTGGTTCCTATTAGCACTTTAGATTTATGCAATGGTGCTATGGTTTTGATCTGATCAGACCTCCCACTTCACGGTGATCCTTTTCAGATATTGATTATAATGGTGGTGTCTCTTGGTGCTGTTCCTGATCACTAACTTTAAATGTATGCCGCCAATTAGATGCCAATAAAGTGACTGCTCAAAGAGCGATCCAAATGTAGTTAAAATAAAGAAATAATCTGATTTGATATCTTCCTTAGATATAATATATAAAAATCTGATCTGATGCTAATATGTTCGATCAATAGCTAAGATATATATTTCATAATCTCTTTCCTAATCTCTTTCCTTTCATAATCAGTATCAAATTGAACATTATGTATTCCATTCTTCCCATACCACAGGTAGATATTACAAATGACCTCAAGATCAAAAGGATTATTCCCAGCATCAGTGATAAAGATAAAGCCCCACTGTTAATGCCACGTCACTCAAAGACCTTTATGTGTGGCTATCTCTTTGCCCCTTCGTCCATGTTGAACTCCTAGCAACAGCCACAATTTGCTCCATGTCAACCCTTGTCTTATCCTTTTTCTTCTATTCCAGGTGATTCGATGTGATCCGTAAATATGGTTTTATCATCCCTTCTCTCTTCATTGTTAAGAGAAATCAATATAGGTTGTTTTATATTTCCTATTCCATGCCCTTTCTCCTAAAACATACATCATAAGATCTCTTCATATATCTTTAACAAGAGAGGTAATTTTCAGAAGACGCCACTCTTCAGTCTTCAAAGGAGCCGTCTCTTTCTTAAGAGCTTTGCACCCTTTACGTATGGTAGAAACAGAATATTAACATATATTTAATATTCTATTACAAGTCACACCCTTTTTATTATAAACTATTAATTGCCTCTTATGGTCACTATAATAAACATATTATAATTTTATATCACCATTTGGCTTTGTTTCTTAATTGCTGACCATTTTTATTAGTCATGATGGGTAAGAAATGTAATCGCTTGATTTCCACCACTATATAACCATCGTTCACTTGGTAGATTCTTTCCTTACACGAAATGAAGGTATTTCCTATTGTCTTAGTCTGTCATACAGTCGGATGATATAGCAGTGGCTATAATGGATTGCAAAACTCTATTTGTGATGATAAGATATCATTTGATAAGATTTGTAGCTTCCATATCCTTCTTCCCACAGTGCCAGTACTATTATTATATGGCATATATATGTTAGCCTTCTACTAATTGATTATTATCTCCATTGGTCTTTCTGACATTTAATCCTCAAACTTATAATCATATCCGATAATTCTTCTCATAGTTCTATTTATTCATTTACTGCTCTCGATCTTTGTCATTTGATAGAGATCATCATTGATATTCAATTGAGGGATATGCATTGTCGATCTTTGTCTATTGACGTCGATCACTTATAATCTTGTCTGCTTTGTGGTGCTACATCGACCCTACTACTTATTGTATTTTGGTATTTCTTGTATCTTTGTTTATCTTAGTCGGTGGCCATCATTGTATATGGTCAAGGTATAAGATATCTCACATCGTCGTAATCTTAGGTGTCATTGACATCCTTATAATTCTCCATTAATAAGGGATGGCATTGATATATTTGCCATTATTTATTTATTTATTTATTTCATTTTCATTTTTAACTGTATTATTATTATTTGTTGTTATTAATTTTTAATGTTTTATTTTTTATTATTATTAGATCCTATTTCAGAAAGGGGACATCACATACCACGAGTCACTACATCATGAGGATCCAGCATCCCGTACAATTCAGATCTAAGAAGTGAAATTCTTAACTTGAACGTTTGCCACAATATTATTTCCTCAACAGCTATGTTCTGCTTTCAAAATTGCAATAAGATTTCACTTTTCAATAATATTATTAACCCAGTAAAGCACAAATAGGTCTTAGGACAAGCAATTCTCTCACAGAAAGAATGAAGAATGTTTCTCACAAATACATATGCAAGGACCAATAAAAACCTTCAAAAGCACAATCAAAAATTGTAGACCATGATGTGTAATAAATGGAAGAAATCACATGCAAACCTATAACCATAGATTCTCCTAAATTTCTACTACTTTAAATTATAATCATTTCCATTTTCATTGGAGAAATTGAAGAGAACCACCATTTGACATAGGAAAACACTTCGAAGAGAGTAAACTACCTCATATAGTGTAGTGATTGCTGACCTCACCGATTCTTCCCTTGGAGGTTGTAAAGCCTGCAATGGAGGAAAATAACCACATAAAACTCAAGGGCATAAAAAGAGATTAACTGATTTTTAGTGAGTATTTCTCATTGGGAATTAATTTCTATGCTATTCACATCAATAAGGATCAGACTGAACCTTTTGAAGGAAGGAGGCAGCATCTCCTAAGGAAAGAGATTTGATTTGCAGGCACAACTCAACTAATGGCACTCGTAGCATTTCAGGAACCTGTGATGAGATCCCATTATGCTTATAATAAATTTCATAAATGTTAGCAGTACCTACCTAAAAGACTTCATTTAAATGGGGAAAAAATACGAGGAACCTCAAAAATATCCTAGAAGTGCCTTCATCATAAGTTTCATCAACATAAAGAAGGCCAAAACCTGAAATGGATGCATAAGCATCTCGTAACGATAATGTGTGTAAAGACAGAAACAAATTCCAGGCCTCACACGTCCTGCCCTTCCACATCTCTGCTTGGCATTTGCTTTGGATATCCATGCTTCAACCATGCTTGACATTTTCTGAATTACCATAAAGATGAGGCATTAGCCAAAATAAAGACAAAAAATTACAGCCAGCACTCACATCTCAATTCTCTGTTTGCTGGAAATTGTCATTAACAGTAAAAGCATAATCAAGCATTATATACATAGACAGGTCTCTAATCTAGAATTTCATGCATGCAAGTTGTGGGGATTTTTTAAGTAATTTAGACTATTTCCCATCTCACCAGAGAATCTGTACACCAAAAGGAGAATTGCTTTATGATGTAAAGAGGCAAGGGGGAACACATGCCTCCCTGAACCCTTCCTATTCTCAAATCTTCACAGAAGGGAAGAAAATTATATAAACAATAGTTAACAGGAAGTCATTAAAAGAGTGAAAAAAAAAACAGCAGAAATCAGATAAGTGAACCAAGAGCACATGCATAGAAGCAATCAAAGTAACCCAGTTTGTGAATTCAATCATGCAAAATTAGTAGACAATTTGAAGATGCATACATATAGGGGACTTGCATTTATCTCCTAAAGGTTTTTATGAAACAGCGCGAGGAAGCTGAGAAGCTCAAGGCAACAATGAGATCCTCTCATGTCCATGAGGTAAGTTACTATTGCTTTTTGAATTTTTCTTATAAAAGTGATCATGAAAGAATCTTCCAGGGATGCTCATTAATTATTAGAAAATGCAGGTCTATTCAAGGAATATTAGAACCCAGGATTTTTACTAATGGAGGATCTTCCAAGGATGCCCATTAATTATTAGGATGCAAGTCTAACAAAAGAAAGATTGATAACTGCCATATGAAGGAAAAACAAGTAACACTAAAGTCTGGTTTTTTTTTTCTTTTATCTTTTAAAGTTAGGGAAAAAAGACCCCAAGAGTGCAAGAAACAACATAAGGGAAAAAATAAGTGGAAACCAGGGATGCGGTTGCCCCGAGTTCTTAAACAAGACTTGAAGATAGTCCAGGAGCACAACATCAAAATGCTTTTACATGGAATTATTGGGATGTGAAATAGGGAGAAAGAAATTTTAGAATATAATAAGAATGTGAAAGAAGCTCTGTAAATGGCACGTCTGATAAACAATATGTGATGTGTAAGGTAATGAAGTTTGATCTGCAATCCAAAAGAAAAAGTGAATCCCATGTGCAATCTAAAAGGAAAGCAAATCATGCATTAAATATTAAAAAAAACACTAACACTCCTGGTCAAGAACTGTAGATTTCTTAAGTTAATTTCATTAAAAATTGTATGTTGCTTCAATAGCAAGTATTGTAAATATGGTTAGCTCTTCATGTAATTGTGGGACATGTCATTTTTTTTTACAATATAACATTTTTTATTTGAAATTGTCATGTTTATAGTATAAAATTATGTTCGATGCTTCTACGATCGACTATGTAGGATTATTAGTGTCCTTATAATATATTATTTACACATATACATACACATACACATATACATACACACTCATTTTACGTTTAATGTGTATATATATATATATATGTGTGTGTGTGTGTGTATGTGTATGTGTATGTGTATGTGTATGTGTAAATATATATATACATTAAACGTAAAATGAGTTTGTATGTATATGTGTATGTGTATGTGTCTATTGCATCACGATCTTCCAGAAAGAAAAAAACAAATATTGTAATTCTTATTTGTAATAAATATCAGATGGACCAGATTTGAGGTAATATTGTTAATGTTTAGTACCTAGATCGGATTCTAGCTCTCATTATTTTAATTAAGAAAATTAAAATAATGAATTAATTATTTTAATTGAGGACAATTAAATAATGGATTAATGGATAATTATTTATTTTGGAGAAATAAATAAATAACTTACTATTTAATTTGGAGAATTAAATAATATATTGAAATTGGTAGATTATGTATTTAATCGGGAAATTAAATATATATTGGAGAATTAATATTATTTATGGATTGATTATTTATTTAATTAGGAAAATTAAATAAATAATTGTAAGTTAAATCATTAAGTTATATCTTTAATTTAACTTAATATATCGGGCTATTGTATTTACAAATACAATATATTAAATTGTAAATGGGCTGGGCCCAAATTTGTAATTTTATTATGGCGCCAATATTATAAATTCAAGGTCGGCCTTGGAGGCCGACCTTACCTTGCATTTGTTATTTCCTCATATAAATGAGGACTTTCAGGTGAAAGAAAATATATTCAAGTAAGCAAAATCTATCTGATATACATGTGAATTTCCTTGATGCGATCTGCTCCAGCAGCAAACAGACATTGTTCATTGAGATTTTCTTACAACAGCAAGTGGTCGGTGGTATATGCTACTGGTTCTTATCATCAGCAATCCTAGCCAGCAAGTAGTGAACTTCATCATCAACTCTGCCATCTGATCTGCTCCTGATTGTTTCAACAGCAATTCACATCAACTACTGGAATCCATCTAAACATCAGCGAATTCATGGAGGCCTGATCTAACAGCGAACTCATGGTGGATCTATCTTGGCATCTAAGTCAAGCACACATCTAATCACATAGACTCAGTACAACAACATACATCCGGGCATCCATTCACAGGCTGAGATTCGACTGAGGAGTTAAATCTGGACTATCAGTTTGAATCAGTCCTCCACATTTGATTTGCTTCGTGGATCGGGGATCCTCAGCAAATTCACTGCTATGTTATTGTGAGTCAATTTGAGAAGCAATAATTATTTGGATTTGAATGCTGGGTTTTTCCTCCTAGAGGTTTCCCAGGGTAAATTGTGTTGTGTCTCTTATTCTGACATGTTTAAATTCACTGTTCTGATTTAGCTTAGATCTGATTACTTAAAATTTAACAAATATAATATACATTTCCTTCATTGAACTGTTTTATACTTTTTCTTTGAACCCAGAATTTAAAAAGCACTTGAACACAAGAAAACTTAAAACACAAAACTACTTTACCCTTTGGGGGTCATATCTGTTTTCTTTGTGCTTGCCACAATCAATGACATAAACAACATCATCTATAGTGATGGAGGTCTCTGCAATATTTGTCGCAACCACAATCTGCAAGATTATAAATTCATTAGCAGTGAATAAATAATCACTGTACAAAATTAAAGGTATCTTCATTAGAAATAGTCTAATAGAAATAAAAACAAGACAAAAACTTAGGTACAAAATATTGCATTAATACAATCATTTTGGAAAGCAAGCATATTGGAGAATAATTGTCATGCAAGCTAAATATATAGCAGTATTGCTGATAAAAAAGATGTAGATAACTGACTAATAAAAATAAAATTAGACATACACATGGTTTTCCTACTGACAGCGGATACATCAGCACATCTTTTAAGATAATCTAAATACACAGATTTGGGACAATGTTGTTTAGTCTCCTCAGGAAATTAAAGTTTCATAAGACATACCTTCCGTCTATTTTCTGGTGGACTCAAAAACACCTTTCGCTGTTCACTTGCAGCTATGGATGAGTACAATGGAAGAAGCCACTCTGATGCTTCACCAGAAAACTGGTGTGAAACGGCTAAATGATCCAGTAACATTTGAATTTCAGCCATGCCCTTCAAAATGTTCATTTGATTAATAAGAAAACAAACAGCACAAGCTCCAAATAAGTGAATAAAAACATCATATCATCCAACAGACCAGCTTTAATATATCTCCATATCACTATGAAAAAAATGACAAAAACCAACCTTCACAGGAATAAAAGGCAATGACTCACCATGGAACTACATATACCATAACTATAAATATAGCTGCATTCTTCAAGAAAAAACAAAAGAGAACTCATTAATAAAGAAACTGTCGGTCCAATAGATTGGTCAATAAGCTTGAGACATGAAATTCTATGACCAATCTATAACACATGCTAAATTTGATACTATTTGACGGGATCGTCTCCCTCCTACATATGGTCTGCTGCTTCCCAGTTTGAGGCCAGTCTACCTATGAATTGTAGAGAATGTATTTTTGTTGTTTATATTCATATTGCTGATTACATTGGCAAATATTCATTTAACTTTTTAAGAGGGCAATCACCAAATAGTTATCTAAGTCTGAGATCAAATAATAGTTATCTAAGTCTGAGATCAAATATTAGCTAAGTCTATGAAGTAACTGAGATCAAAATTTATTGATAGCGATCCAGCTATTGTGAGAAATTTAATAAAAGTGGAAGCCATTTTGAAGTGATCCAAGATTTCATTGAAATTGAGGCAAGGAGTTTTGTACAGGTAGTCCAATATTTGAAAAGCTTATCAAATTATACTCCACAATTGTAATGCTATATATACCATAGTGGTATTTGGTAAGTCCTTCATATGGGGTAGAATTCAACAAAAGCCATTTATTAAGTTGAAATAAAAGATTAGCAAGCAACTGGTTTTGGCAATAAGTACCTTGCAACTACTATTTTAGGTGCAGACAAATGTTAATGATTATGTGTTGGAGGTTGTTTTATTACAAGTATGTCAGCTTCTTTGTTACCATTCAGATTTATTTCATGGAGTACTTTGGATATAGTTCCCGGACTCGCCATGACTCGCCAAGTCTGGGCGAGTCCCGAGACAAGTAGGCCCTACCGAGTCACAGGGACTCGGACTCGGACTCAGCCAAGTCAGGGAGGTGACTTGACGAGTCACGGCGAGTCACGAGTCTCAGTATGACTCGCTGAGTCCTGATGACAAGACTCCGCCAACAAACTTAACTTGTGTGCAAAAAAAAACATAAAAATATGAATGTTTTAATTTGTTTGTTTTTGTTCTATTTCTTCATTGCAGACCTAAAAAGCATTTCATTTCATTGTATTGAGAAGAAGAGAAGAGAAGTGTGAGATAGGAAGAAAAATAAGAGTGCATAGGTGTGCAACCAGCAGGGAGGAAGAGCTAAAAATCTTCAAGACATCATATTGGGACAGCATAATACTTGCATTTAGACCATCAAAGAGTCCATACCAGCAGTTGCAAAGAGCTCTCATCTCATTTCAAAGAGGTAAGTGTAAAATTTCATGGATTTTTTTGGCTTTTTTTTATATTTTCTAATAAACAATCCATATTGTTAATTTTTTAAACTTTACAATTCTTGAAGTTGAATGTTTTCCACCATAACCCGGGGATGTGTTCCCGGCTTGATTTCCCCCTTCCCAATACTAGGGACGTTTCCGAGACTTGGGGACGGCCAGGGGAAGTCCCCCCCTCCGTCCTTGAAATCTGAAAAACAATTGGGGATGTCCCAAAAACTTGGGGACGTCACCCAAAAATTTTGCCGACAGATGGCAATCCCGGGTATGATTGGGGACGTCATAGCTGTCCCCCGGCCGTCCCAGGGACAATCGTCCGTCCCCAATGTTTATGACATAACAAAGTCAAAAAAAAAACTGGTTGATTTGGCTTATTGGGGGTCAATTTGTGGGCCCCTCCTTACTTGCCCTAAAAAGCAAAAACTATGGCTTATAGTTGCATTTTCTCAATTTTTTTTACATTCATAAATTTTTTAAGTTTCTTACTTCTACTCTCTCATTCACAGCAGCAGCAAGGGTTTAAAGTTTTGAGTTGAAGGAGCAGCAACAAGGGTCCTTTGGAGTGATTTTATCATCTTAAGAAGCAAGAGCTTGGAAGAGGTAAGTTTAATTATCCTTCCATGCTTGTATTTTTCATTTTTTTTCAAAGTTTAAGCTTAAAATAGTCTGATTTTTTTTTTTTTTTGCATTGTTTCAGTTCAACTTCTTTCTTCAATCTAAAAATATATATAAAAACGAAAATGAGCAGTAGTGAACATGGTGGTAGTGAGGAAGAATTTTGGGGTGGTCAAACTCAAACTCAAACTCAAACTCATAGTGTTGAAGCTACTAGTGGGCAGCAACAACCAGGTTTCTTTAAGCGCCCTTCAACAATCTTGAACAAATATACAAAAGGCCCTTTCAACAAAAAAAAGTCTCTTCTCCAATATGTACACCTAGGAGTCGAAAGGAAAAAAATAACCAGTGGCATTCAACAGATGCAAATTATTTTGAACTTCCAACTAACATGCAAGTGCTGCTCACAAACATTCAACTATGGAAGGAATGATATACTACTGAAGAATCTGCAACAAGGCTTGGCTTCAAACAAATTGGCAAGATCACCATCCATGATACCACTACAATCACCACCCCGGAATTTTATAACAAATGTTTTGCAGTTTTCCCTCTCTCTGCAATCCTTCATCCCATCCATCAGCCACTTCTCTGTTACCCCACTCCCCCTGGCCGACCATGCTTTGCTTCATCTTTCCATCCCTTGCATCCCCTCACTCCCTGCCCCCCTGCCGCCCCCCCGGCCCTCCCTCCCCGCACCGTAGTTCGCTTTGATGAGGGCGATCCTAACATCTTCACCCACCATCTCAGACAAATCCTCCCCCCTTACCCCCTCCTCCACTTTGGGTGGTGTCGCTATCAAGTTCTTCCATCTGTCCACAACCATTTGGGAAGCTTCCATGTCTTCCTTCCCTCATTTCTCCACCCCCCAGCTCCCCCTGCCCAAGCCTAAGAACACATGTCCTATGAACAAATGGTACGATGATGGGTGTAAAGCCTCTCATCGGACCCTACGATTGGCCTTCATGCTCCACCACCCTCCTTACGCCTCCCTTAAGCCCTACTACTGCCATTTCCTCTGCCATAAGAAACATCTTCACATTTCACAGCACAAATGTACCCTTCGTGCCTCCCTCCACTACTACCTGAAGTCCTTCTGGCGTACCCTTTTCCCCCAGCATACCCACCTCCCCTCCGAGCTTGACCACAGTTTACTAGTCTCCCATACCTCTACACTTTATGACGTCCCTGGTCAGCACCCTTTCCACGTCACATCCCCCCCTCATTGTCACCTTTTTTCCTACACCACCATTAGGGAGATAGTCAGAACAATAAACTCTAGCAGGGCGGCTGACGAAGAAGGTTTTCAAGTTGATTTCTTTAAACAAGAACCCTACGATCGGCCTTCATGCTCCACCACCCTTCTTATGCCTCCCTCAAGGCCTGCTACCGCCATCTCCTCCGCCATAAGAAATGTCTTCACATTTCACAGCGCAAATGTACCCTTCGTGCCTCCCTCCACCGCTACCCGAAGTCCTTCTAGCGTACCCTTTTCCCCAGCATACCCACCTCTCCTCCGAGCTTGACCACAATTTACTGGTCTCCCATCCCTTTGCACTCTATGACGTCCTTGGTCAGCACCCTTTCCATGTCACATCCCCCCCTCATTGTCACCTTTTATCCCACACCACCATTAGGGAGATGGTCAAAACAATAAATTCTAGCAGGGCAGCAGACAAGGAAGGTTTTCAAGCCGAGTTCTTTAAACACGGCATCACAATTCTGGGGTCCTATTTAGCTGATCTCTTCAACCATGTTGTTTGCACAGGTTTCCCCTCTTCTTGGTCGCACCACATCATCCATCTGATTCACAAGGCACCTCGGACCCCAATAATTACCAGACCATAATGGTCAGGCACACCTTCTCCAAGTTGTACGCCACGACTCTTCATATTCTTCTATCGAGAGTGTTGGATCACCGTCACATCCGTGCCAAGGGGCAAGCCAGTTTAAGACCAGACTATCAGACCATGGATCATATCATGAGACTCTATGAAATGGTTTTCGGACGTCTCAATGGCCCTTCTGGGTTTTTGGACTTCATCATGAGTACTATTGGGGTCAAGCAGGGATGCCTCTTGTCACTTACTCTTTTCGGTATCTACATTGACGAGCTGGAGAGGTATCTTCCAGACCATACTCTTCCTGGGGACGGTTGCCTTCTTCACCAAGTTTTGATCTCCATTCTGCTTTTCGCGGATGATGTTGTTCTTTTAGCATCCTCTCCAAAGGGTCTCTAGAGACAACTAGACGGCCTTGCATCCTTTTGCCACTTGCAGCATTTTACGGTTAATTTGGGGAAGACCAAGGTGATGGTCTTCAATGCACTTAAGACCTCTCACCTCCATGTTTTCCTTAGTGGTTTGGAGGTAGAGATCTCTTCCTCACACATATTTGGGGGTCAAATTCTTCGGGCCACGATTTGCCATGAGACCCGCTCTTCAGTCATGGATTAATAAGTAGTCTGGTTCGTTGGCCCTCCTCGAGCAACATGTTTTTGGCACCACTTCCAGGACACTATGTCCAAGATTACACTTATGAACACACTTATCAGACCTACTGTTCTCTATGGTTCGGTTGTGTAGGGTCCTTCATTGCTGGATTTTGATTGGGCTTTTGTCGAGCAGGTCCAAATTCTCCTCCTCCGACGCATTATCCAGTGCAAGCAATCCATCCCGCACAACATTATTCTTGCAGAGTTTGGGGCTTGTCCCTTCAGGCTTGAGGCCATCTTTGATCTGGTTTGGTACCTTCACCACCTTCGGAGCTTTGTTGATTCGGGTGATGGGCGTCACAAGTACCCTTACCTAGCCTACTGTTCTTCGGAGTCTATCGTTGCTTCTGTTGTCTCCTCTAGGCGGGCTCACGGATGGTTCACTGAGACATCGAACCTTCTCGGGTCTATTGGGATTGAGATAGATCGCCTCACACCCTTCCAGTATTCTCTTGATGCCCCCCATCTTCTTCCTCCTCGCCAGGAGTTGAATAGATGCATCAAAGATGACATTTACAAGCAGTTCGTTCACACTATTTGGGATAACCCCCATGGGGTCTTCGCCCTGAGATGGCCTTTTATGAGGAGAACTTTCTCGAGCTGAAGGACGGACTCATTGTTCGCCCTTCCTACTTATCCCACCACTGGTCTCATTCCCTCAGGATCCCCCTTGGTCCTTTCAGAGTGGGTTCGCACCGGCTCCGATGTTAGACTGACCATCATATTGACAAATTGAATAGGATTTCTCAGCTTTGCAACATTGGGAAGGTTGAGTCGGAGGAGCACTTCATCTTTTGTTTCCCTTTATACTATGAGATCAGAGGTGTTGTCGGGATAATACATAATTATGTTTCGGGTGGAATTAGTTAGCGTCCGGCAGTTAGGGAGTTGCGCACGGGTGTGAACCGTCGCGTCCCTTCGGACCTTTATATACTCGTCTTACCTTCGGGTAAAGCATCATGTACAGACTATGTTGTAATCACTCGTTTTGAATGAATATAATACTTGTCATTTGCTTCATATCTATCATGCTCTGTATGTTGAGTTCTGTAATTAACTAAGTTACCCCAGCGGGTAAACATCTGGCGCCGATGCCTAGGCGTACTCAGATGGCATGTAGAGACGATGGGCTTACCACTAGGAGAACTTAATCCAAAAGCCGACGACGCTAAGACCGAATTATACGAGGGAGAAGATAATCAGACCCGCGAATTCAGAATCCTGTTGCAAGTAGCCATTGAAACTTACGTTCGTCGGGAAGCCATCGACGAAGAAGTTCCAGTGAATGTCGTGTGGACAGCAATCGAGGCTAACCCCACATCGAACAGACTGCTCAACCACCTTCCCCAGTTGCTAGCACAAGCGTTGCTTGCACAACATGCCCGTCAGGAGGAAATTGCCCGTGAGGAACACCGCCAAGAAATCCTACGCGCGTACCATGCTCGAGAGCACCTCCGCCGCCTTCAGGAAGAAGGCGATGGCAACCACCGGGACTGAGGAAATTTGAACGCGAGAGGGAAGGGAACACAAACAATTGTAATGTCAATGTAATGCAATTGGAAATGTTGTAAAGCAACAGGATAAATAAATAAATAAAGTGTTCCTTTGATTTGAAAGGCAATGATTTTTGCTCAGTCTTGATGCCCAATAATTTAAATAAGGATAGAAATAAGAAAGTAATAGATGAGGAAGGAGAAGCCGCACACACGGCTCTGATTTCCGCGCAGCAACGTGAACGTCGGTATAGGCTAAGGCAACTTGCCAAAGACCAGCTTGCCGGAGGGTTGTCCGAAGGGAACCTCGGAAGTGGTACGGAGGGTGCACAGGCCGAAGAGGAGTTCACTTCGCCGGAACGACGGAGAGTGCGGAGTAGGGAGGAATTAGTTGAGGAGACACGGGTGAGAAGATTCTTCCTCCAGGAAGAGAGAGAGCGGTTTGAGGAGAGTCTAATCCGTACACCACGTGCAGAGAACCAAGCCGACGGAGAGGACGGTACTGCCGAAGGTGCTACGAACCCTCCAGTGGAACCAGGAACCCCACACAGTACGGTTCCCTCAGTCACACAGTTACAAGGACAAGTACCACTAAACTACAACATAGTCTGTACATGATGCTTTACCCGAAGGTAAGACGAGTATATAAAGATCCGAAGGGACGCGACGGTTCACACCCGTGCGCAACTCCCTAACTGTCGGACGCTAACTAATTCCACCCGAAACATAATTACGTATTATCCCGACAACAAGAGGGAGGTTCTACTGCTTCTTCAAGGAGGCGCTGGTGCTCTCCACCTTCTTTAGATATAAGTACCAGTGGTGCCTAACCCTTTATCTCCAAGAAGCCACTAGGCTTCAAGACCACACGATCCAACACCAACATCCTTTGACGCCTCCACCCTATCAACTCATTACTTCCTTTTTCACCGGGCATCACTCAACGCGCGGCACCAAGTGTCGGCTTGGCCCTGCCCCTTAATCTAGATTTGTGAAGCCCAAGACAGCCTCCTATCAGCAGCGGCCTTCCACTTCTAGGATCACTTCGACTTCGAAGCAGTCCATGGGCCCAACTGGTCTGGTCCTATTTTTATCCTTTCGTTCGGAGGTTCTTCACAGTTGTTTAAAACCCTTAACGAGATTCGGGTGCGTTTCCTTTTCCTTTCGACCCCTCAATCTGTTTTTGTTTCGGTTGTTGTTGCTTTCTTTCTTCGGGTACCGTTTGGTGTCCCTGTTGCGGGTTGGCCCACTTTTTTTGTTCTTGGCAGTCCCTTTGGCCCTTTGTGGTCTCTTGTTGGACATTAATACATTTTATCCTTTATCCTTTATCCTCAGTTTGTAACCAAGCATTTTGTCAAACACTTTGTATGCAAAACTATGTAGAGACCAATTTCTTTTGATAACATTCACTTTGAATAATAACAACTTAATCGTCTAAAACAGATATATCTTATTACTCTTGGCAGAGTAGATTGGTCATAGGAATATTCACTTGAGTAGCATCATCAAGAATTGCCAAAGTATTGACCTGCTAACGCCCTACCTTGCACTGCATGTAGCTTCAAATTTTGTAGCACCAATGTTTCAAATAGCCCTTCCAACCTTACATCTCACAAATTTTATGCTTTCCTTTATAACCCCACACCTTCCATGTGGGATGGTTAGTAGCCAACTTAGTAGCTCCTTTTTGCACATTAAATGTGTGATGACTTGACAACTCTTCCATAGTATAAACTACATAGATTTAATTCTAGAGTCATATTCTTAATGCAACCCACTCAGATTTCTTTAATTTGCACACCTTATCAACCAAGATGCTATGGATCTTTCCCCCAACCATAGTATGGCAGCCCATCAAATGGTAGCATCTACTTCTTTGGAGGCAGCGGCCGACTTGTCACTTTTTTGTAATATTATTGAGGCTTGCTCACTTGGATCTATGTGTTGCATTGGATTTTGAGAAGGTTTATTGCATTAACCAAATGAACGATCTTCCCCTTTGATGGTATGACAACTCTTTTTGTTGTACAACAACTTAAATATTTATTTCAACCTCCCTTTTATCCTATGATGACCATGGTCAACATCATAAGAGTTGCACTAGGAAGTAAATAAGTCAAAAGCCTCTTGTGAATTACCTTTTTTTGGAGAAATAAGGAAGAATATGACACTCCGAGTGTGGGTGGGTAATCTCAGCAAATAAAATATATGTTATATCCTTATCTCACAACACCCTCTGCACATTAATCTCTGTATTTTTGGATTTTTATACAAAATCTCTCTAATTTGAATTTGGTTGCAAATGTCACAAATTATCCAAAAGACTTCTTGAAAGAAAATTCCAAAACAAAAATAATAAACCTTCAGCACAAATTTATTACCAGCAAATCCAAAGTGATTCCACCTGTGAATCAGCTAGGGCAGATCTCTCACTGACAAATCAATTTCCCTAAAGGTTTTACTTTTCATCCTAAGAATTGAAAAGCACAACAATAGCTCAAAACTTCCGAAAGGGTTTTATCAAAAAGAATGAAAATGAGCCTCTCCAACCTCTTTATTGATCCTCTATAAACTTTCTGGAAAGTATAATTTAGGAACACTTTTTAAAATAATAAATCTTTTTGCTTCATAAAAGTGACTTTATTTATCTTAGTTTTTACTTTTATGAAACTTTAATAAATTGAAATTCACCTTATTATAGAATTAAAATAAGTTGTCTTTTGATTTAATTTTTTCTTTTTTGACAGCTTGACATTTAATTATTTAATTATTAAAAAAAATTTCACACATCAAGCTAAAGTTGCAAGAAATACAAAAATAGCCCAAAGGTGAATTCTGAATATGCCAACACATATCAATCTTAATGAAATTTGACACTTTCCAAAAATAGAATATTCTTGCAAGAAGTTTGGAATGCAATCAAAATGTCAAAACTGCTCCTAGAAAGAATGAACAACTCAACTGATCCCCAGAACATAACACTAATATTTGAACTCCATTCCAAAAAGGTTGGCACAGTCCAAGAAAGTTGGAGCTATCAACGATGTTGGAATGTCCAAAAATGGGGACATTACAAATGTTATGTAAGCTTATAGCTTTCTTTGCATTAATTGTATGCTTAGAGACCTTTTAGTTTTTCTTTTGATCAATTGTGGCATGTGTATAGCAGAGACCATAAACTAGATATAGCAAAATTCACCTTTGAAGATTCAAAAACCATTTTAAGTTAGTAATTCATACATTTTGAATTCAGCGTACATTGACTATACTAAAATCAACAGCATATGTTAAGAAACATTCCACAGAAAAAGAGGTTACTAAACTCAGATCTATATAGTTGCGAGGAAAAGTACATGATTATCAATCTGAATCAGCATTCAGATACCTATAGTCTATACAGCATCATTTTACAACATAGAAACACAATTTGTGAAAAAGATTGAGTTGGCATGTTCTTTTGCGCACCAAAACACCCAAAAATGATCAAATATACCTATACTAGTTCTCCAGAAGAAGCATATGAAGAAAACTTATTTTAGCAAATTGCTTATCCTTTCACCAGAATAACATAAATTAACAAACAAGACAGAAAGAAGGGAAAAAAAATCATTGTTGACTTGTTGAAACCTACAGGTAAGAACACAAGTATTGCTCCAGGCTCATAATTTTCATCAATGTGTCGGATCAAATCTTCGAGAAGCTCATAATCAATCACTTCTTCATTTAGAGTTTTCTGCAAAAGCATACTTAAAAAGTTATGATCCATGTTACATCTCTTAAAACCAAAGTTGTTGAAGGCTTATTCAAGAGTCAAAAGTGTAGAAACTTCAAACCAGATTTTTCCGTGTCTGTTCTTTGTATGCATGGTAAAAATTCTCATCATAGTTTGTGTTCACAACATCTTCCTCCAGAACCTTTTCATCACCCCATCCTGATTTTATAAGATTCTGTCTTCCACGGCTATGACTATTTTTAGTTATACTTTTAGCAACCTGGATGCAAGAAAATACAGAGGTAAGGAAAGATCTTATATTTAAATCTCTTATGAACCCAGTACATATCCAAAAGAAATATATAATTTATTGATACACTAATACAGGTGGAGCCAATTAAATTAACTAAACATACAACTTAGCACTAGCTATCGATGCAATATCTTTAAAACTTGAGAGCACACAAAAAAAAATTGCACTAATACTTTATTGCTTCCATTTTACTACATACAAAGCTGTGTATTATTTACTTACAAACTATCCAGATGTTTGTTCATATGCATCCCCTTACACGGCCAGCTGTCGTCCATATTTTAAAACCTCATATAATATAAATTATTGGATGTAAATGAATGGATATATTTAGTCCTCTAGACTTTCAATTGAGAATAGACTGAGCATACTAAATAATTCTAACATCAAATATATATGTTTATGTAAATAGAATGTTCTGCGAGTTTATTAGCATGCCTTGTAGGACACTGTCTATGTTTGATCCCACCAGTTCCACCAAACTTGATCTTTTCTGAGGTTCTCCTTGACTGTGTCGACATTTGGGTGGTATATATAGAAGGTTGACTCTCAAACAGCTTCTGAAGCTTAAGTACATGGTAGCCACAATGCCAAGGCAAAAGCCATTTTTCTTAAACTATTTCACAAGATAATGATTTTGTTTCCACACAGCCTGACGCTGTCATATATTTGGGAGAGTCTGAATAGTCTTGTGACTCTTTGTATTTCTGTACTCCAGTTGCATCATTAAGTGTGCAAATGCCCTCAAATGCAATGATTCATGCCTCGGTCAGGTATGTCTTCTAGCATCAATAAAAGTTTAACACCTTCTCAAGATCAAAGACATGATGCATGAGACTTCAAAACGTTCAAGAAAGCTTGCATTTTGTCTATACTTTTCAAGTTGTGTAACATGCCTAGATATGTCTAATTCAAGCACAAATATGTTCTGATTAATTCAAATCTCCTTCCCTAGTCTACTCAGAGTCCCTACTTAATGTAATCAGATGGAGAAATAGTTTTAGTCCCATAGTACATCAATGACAAATGGATCAAAAGCTATTTCGTAATTGCTATCAAAATCTACCCTAGCATAAAGTAAATATCTTGGACTGCTCTGCTAAGTTTTTTAATAGGACCTTTTACTATAGCTCATATATTTCAATTCGCTACCTCTTTGAATGTTACAGTTGAATCATCAATCTTAGCATGTCGATACCTTTGGTTCCCACCGCACTAGACCTTTGGTGTTTTCCCATATGCTTATCTCCACTCTTCAAACACTCTATATAGATGCTCAATGCTCACCAATCAATCTCTCTAGCCCAACCAAAAAACTGGTAGGTGTGACCTCAATACCAATGACAATACTCAGGCATTCTCCTGATTCATCTCAATTTCCATAAAACTCTTCCTTAAGTCAGACAAGCAGCACACCTCAACCATACCTTGGGTTATCCAATTCAATAACTTGGAAATGTTTGTGTTTTTGCTTGGTTTCGTGAAGTTTTGCACTTTAAATAAATAAAATGAAGAAGTTGCCAGGCAATTTAAATACAATGGCTGCAATATTATTAAATGTTCAATACATGATCAAATATGCTTTCCAACATCAAAGTTCATACCCGGAAGTAATAACATAGAAGACTTTGGCGAAATCTGGAAATAATTATAAGCACTTAGGAATTCTGAGACAACAGCAAATGATCCAACAATTTCCAACACCTAGGCTACAAGGTGAACATGTGATACTGCTGGAGTAATTTCAGACTAATATTAAATGCCAAATAAGCTCATGTATGTAGCCGCCAAGCAAAGAAAGCCCTTCCTTAGAAATCTGGGTGAGACGCTGGACTGTAGCTACAAATTGATGCTTGAAATCTGGTATAAATGGCAGACAATGATGAATATTTGGGTCTACAATTAATGAATCTTCAGAAACCTTCAAACCCTTGATGTATTTCTCCAACTAAAGCCCAAATAGAACTCCTGTATGAAGTCCTCGAAAGCAATAATTCGGTTGATCTCTCACAACCTCAAAACTCCATAAAACAATGAAGATTGAACAATCTCCAATGCCCTGGTACAGCTGAAACCTCAATTGCACAAACTCCAAAGACGCCAAATTTACAACAACAAATGAACATCAATAATGAGGTTGATTAGCTTTTTGATATGCTTTTATAACCCCAATCTCCTTAATAGCATTTAAATCCACTTTCAAATTCACTTTAGGTTTTAATAAACTTTATAATAAATCTTCAAACTTGGGCGCTCATATTCATGGATTATAAATGCACTTTAATATCATTTAAAATAATATAACTTGTATGCACATTGACTTTATAAAATACTTTAATATTTTGGCCTCCAAAATATAATCCATTAATTGCACTTTAAGTCACTTAAATGAAGGGTCGTGGCCCCATTGAATATAAAGTGACTTTTTAAACTTATAAATAACTAGCAATCGCACCTTGGTGTGCAATGGGTACGCCAAAGATATATTGAAGATCAATTACGAAAAATTATAAAGAGGAGAGGGGTAGATAGAGAACAATGGCATTACTCTTTGTGAATAACTCTATCTACCTCTCTCCAACTCTCTCTATAACTCTATCAATCTCTCTATAACTCTATTTACCGCTCTAGCTCTCTCTATCCCTCTAGCTGTAGCTACATCTCTCTATCTTTTCCTAGCCATATGTCTCTAGTTCTATCTACCTCTCTCTATCTCTTTATATAACTCTATTCGTCTCCATCTCTCTATATCTCTTCTATTTGTGTCATTCCCTCCCTCCTCTCTCATTCACTCCATCTCTCCTACTCTATTTTTTCTCTCTATCTCTCCTCTCTCCATATATCTCTATCTATATCATTCCCTTCCTCTCTCATTCACTCCATCTCTACTACTTTGTATATGTATCTCTATTTCTCTCTGTATCTCCCTCGAACTCCTTTCTATATTTCCTTCTATCCATATCTTTCTCTACATCTATCTCCCAATATTTATCTCTCTATATAAATGTCTTATCATTTATTTCGTAGAAATTGATGTGATCCAATGGAAACACTAATGTCAGACTTCATTACTACCAACTTAGTATTGATTTTTTTAATATAAATTTGGTTTTTGACTACAAATACAACTTTTTGTCTGTCTTTCTAACCTTGAAATCATTAGTTATAATTTGCCTAATTTGAATTAAAAATTATTTAACTGAAACATTTGTAATAAATGTTAAATTATTTATTAATAAGAGAGATCTTAATATTTTGTACATATTAACTATCAAAGAGCAGGGGAGACAATTAAGAGAGAGAGAGAGAGAGAGAGATAAAAACAGAGAAATATATAAGGAAATTTGTCTTATTATCTATCTTTATATGAATTATGTAATATTTGTATCTATTTATTATCTAACTTTCAAACAAATTAGTTAATATTATTGTAAACAACTTTTCATAATATTAGTATTTAATAATTAATAGTTAAATTTTTTATAATAAATATGAAAATAATACAATATTGTTTACAAATACAATTTAACAACAAAAAAATTTAAATATATAATTATATTATTTTTTAATGAAAACATATTTGATATTTACATTGTATAAAATATAAAAATTAATTATAATCTACTTAAATTAATCAAATGATTTAAAAATAGAAAATAAAAAACAAAATTTATGTTTTCAAATAGCATACTATTGTGAAAAATAATTAACAAACCCTCCAAAAAAAATCTTAATCCTTATCCCATATTAAAAAACAAGTATTAATAAATATATAAGGTATAATCTTTATCTTTATTTTTTATCACTAAAATACTTAGTTGCCAATTCGGGTTCGGGGATGGATTCGGGCTCGCGAATCCGGTTCGTGGATTCGTGAAAAAAAAAATTTGCCGTTTGGGTTCGTAGGGATTCATGAGTGTGTGTGTATATATATATATATATATAATAAGAGAAATCTGAAATATACATAATTCTAAAACAGTATACATTCTAAAATATATATATGATATATCATTTCAATGTTTCATAGTATGAATCTTATACAGTATACTTGATCATTGATCTATGTTCATGATTCTAAAGAAAATCAGCACATTGAATTACTGAATTACAAAATGCAAATTCAAAATATAGTTCATAACTTCATTAAAATTTGAAACATGATTCAATGTTCATCAATCATGAAAGTGTTCATCAATCATCAAATGGATTATCAAAAAAATCCGGATCAATGGCGTCTCCAACAGCTGCAAGTGGCTGATCAATATCATCAATAGAACCAAAAACGGTTCCACTACCACTAGAGGGTACTGTGGATGTCTCATCATCATCATCATCATCCAAATTAGCCAAAGTGGATCTAGCAAGATCCCGAATGGTCGTATCCAAGTCAGCATTCTCAGGTGCTACATCCCAAAGCTTCTCTGGCCACTTCTTATATTTTGGATCCTTCCGTGCCACGAGGCGCAAGTTGTTGTGAACATACACCAAGTCTTCTGCTTTTTTTGACGCCAGCCGGTTATGCTTGACTGAGTGGATAAAGGAGTAAGTGCTCCAATTCCGCTCAGCGACAGAAGAGCTCGCAACCTAGAGAGAAAACCAACAAAATTAAAAAAATACAAGATAAATTCAAGAATGTTAAGTGTTAAATGTACAATGCAAGTGGCAAAGAAAAAGGA
>MU225641.1:1973525-2006792 GCA_018584345.1 Thuja plicata
CTTGTCTCCTTTGTTGTTTCATTTTGGTGTATGCTCTAAGGATTAGCTTGATTCATAATAATCTTCCTTTTTCCTTACTCAATTGGATTAATTTGTTCCTAGCTCGAATTTATTTTCCATTTTAACACTTATTAACCCCCTCATTATTGAGATACTGAGGGAAAAAGGGATTCATGATTAACTGATCAGCCAATCAAGGATGAAGACAAACTCAGATAATCCACCTCAATAATTGCAATAAGGGAGAGGTAAGTATGCCTTGAATGCTGAAGTAACCGTGATATTATAGCAGCAAGGCATAATGATCACTTTGGTCATGCAAACTAAATCAATCATCTATCTATCCGACTAATTGAGGTTGTTTAATAGCACAAAGAAAGGAGTTCTGAAAATAATTATTTAATCTAATGTTAAAACCAAACCCAAGCATTTTAAAGTTCTATAAACGGATACCTGTCCCATTCTATGATGATCCCTCAAACCAAATAACCCATATTGTAATTTGATATCATGCAACAGGAATCGATAAATGCAGAGGACAGTAAGATATGTCCGATGATACATACCAGATCACAAATGATTATTCCATACCCTTGAAATGAATCAGATTTACTCATAAAATAACTCAAACACCGCCCAAAACATATAATACAGGATATCAAAGGTAAGATATCAAAAAACTATTAGAGTTAGATATACGTAATATTCTAAAATGAGAATGACACAAAGGTTGGTTTTATTAATAGATGCAAAATCCTGCAAATCCTACTACAGCATATTGCCCACACCTAATACTAAGAAAAATGCTCACCGTCTTAATACCTCTAATCATGTTTTAACCTCTTTCTAGGCGTATTAACTGCTCACTCAATCTGGTCTAACGAGATACATCCAAAGGATAACTCAGTAAAAGCTTTGTTAAATAGCACATATTTGTGCATATAATTATAAACTTAAAGAAGCTCAAACTGTATTGCTTTACTCCATGGATGGAACATGGGAACAAGCAGATAATTTTGAAATTTTTAAACATATCCATTGACATTAAATTGACAATTACTGTGATCATGCCTCAATCCTTCAAGCACAAACCTACATGATAAACACACATGTAAAATTACCAACAAACTGTGGAACAAAGACTTGAAGCAATTTCACTTGAAGATTGTACCTAAATATGATGCCTCTCCATATTGACTTTTTGTGGGTCGACCTTGATTCATTGTTCTGAACTTCAGTGATTGCATCTTCATGTGCTTCAATTACAAAGCCTTCCAAGCAGGGAGAATGTGTAATATATAATGTAATGAAAATCATTGTTGTATCATTATGAATGGTAGTCTGCCTCAAAATGATTTATGCACTACTCATCATCCATTCAATCATTTGTTTCTTCATAATCTATGTCCCTGAACACTTTTATATTGCTTAATTATTCATTAGAAATAGCTTGGTGGTCTGCTACGTTTTATATAACATGGAATCAGTAAAAATTGCAAGGCCCTTGCAATTAATTGTGTACTTTATAATTCAAAATACCATCCTACTTAAATTTAATAAAATCATTTCAAAGAGAGATTTCATGTGAATCGCTGCAATATGAGAACTGAGCTCTAAGGATATAAATCTAAGTTACCAGATTCGCCTCTGGCAGGCTGAAAGTCGAGTTCGGTTCATAGCAAATTCGAATTCGGATCAAATTCCTTGCAAAGTCTTATTAGGAATAGCTTGGTGGTCTGCTACATTTTACATAACATGGAATTAGTAAAAATTGCAAGTCCTTTGCAATTAACTGTGTACTTTATACTTCAAAATGCCATCCTAATTAAATTTCATTTCAGAGAGATTTCATGTGAATCTCTGCAATATGAGAACTGAGCTCTAAGGATATTAATCTAAGTTACCAGATTCGCGCCTCTGGCAGGCTGAAAGTCGGGTTCAGTTTCTAGCAAATTCGAATTCGGATCAAATTCCTTGCAAAGTCTACCACAGGTGACCAAATTTGGCCCAACGTCTGTCAGACGGACCCAGGCCAAATTTAGGAGAACTTGAAGAGAATTTCAAACCCAGCAGCAGAACCCGGGCTAACTTTGGGCAAAAAGTGACTTTTTTTTTACTTGAAAAACTACTTCGCTTAAGCTAGATTAGTGCAGTCAAGTGGGAATGTCAATGTAGGCAACATAATTAGATGGCTCTTTTTGTTGCAAAGGTGGTGCATCTTGAAGCGTAGTAGTTGGCATTGATTGAAGGGTAGTAGGAATGGTCTAGATTCGCCAGATGTGATCATAAGATACAAAAGCTTTCGTTTCTGTGGAAGAGCTGTTGCAGCCTTCTGCTCATACTTGAGAACAAAAAGATAGGGCAGGTTGAGTTTGATTGCACTACATGACTAAACCTCAGAAACCTTGTGGTTATTGAAAAGCTGTAGATTTGTCCATAATTTATTTTTCTAGGGTTTCTTATTTAAGTTTTTCCTTTAGGGGAGCTTCCCCTTCTAATTTTGTGAAAGATTTTAACTTATACATTGTTCTATATTTTGCTGTTCCTAAAGGACAAAATAAAATATGGATACTACATTATTTGTTCACACTTGACAGCTATGAATCAAATGAAAAATCAATCAAGATTGTCTTGTTTATCTCAAATTTACACTAAAGTATAAAGGTGTATGCTATGTTGCTTTACTATTAGCATAGTGGTGTATGAACTTAATTGCTGGATATATATATTAATATTATTATTATTATTATATATATATGTGTGTGTGTGTGTGTGTGTGTGTGTGTTTTTATGGACAAACCCAAAACGAATTCGAACCCACCCAAAAAAAAATGAACGAATTTTGAACCCGAATCCGAACCGGCAACTTAGATATTAATAATGCAAATAGGATATAATTTGATATAATAATAAAACATATATGAACAAAATACACAAAGATATAAAGCCAGAATGAAACAACTACTTGAAAGAGGGTAGAGAGGGAGAATAGAATGCAACAGGAATCGGGGATGTAAAAATTCAATCTGCCTTAATTTTTTACGGACTTGGTCAAAAACAAATAACTTTTGGCACTAACAAGTAACAACTATAAAACTAGTAATTGATTTGTTATCCCTAACTAGTAATGTCACAGTATTTATAACCAATACGTCTAATTCTAAATATTCATAGATACCATCTGCAAAAACATCCTGCAAACCACACTGTGAAGCAAGTATAAGAACCACACTGCCTACATATCAAAACTTGACTGGGAAAACAACATTCATGCCTTAAGTTTTATTATGGTTAGCACTCAGGTTGTGGAAAGTACCACCTTCTTTGGCATCAGAGTGTCAGTTAGGCTTGCCGGTGAATCTGATGCCAAATGATACTCAAGTCTATCGTAAACATCTTCAAGGAAAAATGTAGTCACTGGATGTGTGCGACCTTTTGCAGTAATAACTGGGCAATCCCCAAAATAATGTGAGAACAAAGTTGCATCAACTGTTGCTGACCTGATATAAAACATATTGAGAAATCTGTTAAAGGAAAAAGAAGCGATAACCATATGTACAGGCAGAAAATAGAAGCACAAAACTCTATCTTCAAAGAGTCAACCAACATCAATAACTAAGAAAATACTCACATGAGTACAAGTTTCAATTTGCTAAATTTGGTAGCAGATCTCCTCTCAAGTAGATCTTTCAAAATAATAAGTAGAAAGTCACCCTGCAATCACAAATGGTAGTTCAAAATTCAAATCACATGCAATACTTGAAGTTCCTAAGACATCTCAAAGAAAAAGCATCTTAAGCTACCATCTATTTAAATTTTAAACTGAAAGGTAGACCACATCTGTGTCAAAGGGAATGCAAAATTTAAATGACAAAATTCTGGACAGTAGGTCGATTTGTGCAACCATATTATAACCATTTTCCCAATAAATGTGCATTCTTTGTCTGTTAGTTTAGCCATTAACATTTTCAGATCACAGTGTTTATGCAAAATGAGTAATTCGAAGCAAACATTATAATTTAATAATTTATCCTTGACCAAAACAACAATACTAATGCATTTGTATTCACTATTGCAACAGTGCCAACATTTCCAATGACATAAATTAAAATTGATGATCCCCGAATGATCTATGGCATCTAGTTTGCCCACAAGTTTTATATTGGTTACACCTCCTTTGATATAGACATGATGACAAGACACAGATGACTGAATACATCAAATAAGAGTTAAATAATGCATTCCCATCTTTGATTCTTTACCCTCTGTAGCAATATCAGATAATTTGAGCATTTTCTCTAGCATTTACAATAAAGTACAAGCGATGTCAATCATCAATTTCCAAAAAATTAGAATTTACCAGCAAGTACAAGCGATGTCAATCATTGATTTCCAACTTACAAACAAACCATACTGCTGTACGGACAGCAAATTCAGATGATAAACAGACTTGCATGGCTGGTTGAGATGGAACACTTGCTGATACAGATGACGGTTGGAGGGGTACAGCTGTGACAGCTTTGGAAATGCAGATCAGAAGCTGCATATGGAAAATTTGGCAATGAACAACGTTAGATCTACCCCTAAATGCTGGCATTCCCAGATAAAAGTTGGAAATTGTGATGTAACAGCAGTAAATGATGTTAAATATGCTCCCCCAATGCTAGCACATCGAAAAGATGAATAAACTATGCAGAGTGGCTTCAAGATCAGCATCATCAATATATTAAAATCTCCTCCAAGAGTTGCATGCACCCTGTAATTGCTGTAGCTAGACAATGGGTTGCTGCAACTCATAAACCAGAAATAGAATATGGGAATAAACTCTGAAATTCACCAGCAATGGCACTCCAGCAATATTTCTCCAATATTGCAAGCTATTCACCCCAAATCTAGAAAACTTGAAAGGAACTCACCAAAAATAAGCTCCAACGCGGCTCGTCAAATGATGCCCTAGATGGAAATAAGGGTTTTTGTTCCCAATTCTGAAAAAAGTAGTCCAAGAGGGTTTTTGTCATCCAAGACCCCTGGTTGTGAATTTGAACTCAAATGCTTCAAGTGAAAATGCCAAAATGAAATTTCCCAAAATGAGGCTAGGAGCCCTCTTTCTAACACCCTTTTCAAAATGGGCCTGTGATTAAGTTTCCCTCCAAATAAAATATAAAATATAATTTTTTTAGTATTTTATTTTTAGTATTTTAAGATACGTTTTTATTTTTAATATCTGTTTAAAACATTTTTTTAATAATTAAAAATTGTCCATGCCAACTAAAAAAAATTATCAATTATTTTAATATGAAAGATATGGGCATGACATTGCACCCTTCCCAAAATTGTTTGCCCACAAGCAAATTGTGCTATGCCAAAATGTCAAAATGTCATTGAAAAATTAGAAACAAATAAGTATGTGTCTTTATATAAATATATAATCCTGCAACTTATTCCCTAATTCTTCTAACAATCTTGGGTTTCCTCCAAGACTATCTGTCATTTGCAATCCCTTTGACTCATCCATAAACAGACAAGCTCTCTGGGGTTTATCCACTACATAATTCTTGACACAGATCATTCTGATTTATCTATAGAAACCCAGTTATATTGCTATCATTCACTCTCACGCATCAAGAACACTCCTTACATTTGTTGTATCTATACTGTATATTTTCATGCTTTTATCTTTGTCTGAACTCTGAAGAGAATTTTTTTTTAAATGATGTCTATTGTTCTTTGAACTCATATAGAACCTCTTCGTAAATGCAGTTCATTTACCCATTATTTTATTCAGCTTAAATTGAAATTACAAGACACAGAAGTAATGATAAGTTTTGTTTCCTCGGAGGATAAAATCATACATGAAATTTAATACCTAACATGCAAGATTCATTTATCCCTCTCTTCAATCTTAAAAAGTTAAAACCAATAAGATGCTTCTATATAAGGACAAATTAATGTTCCAACGCACAAACAACAATTTGATAAGCACATAAATTGATATCTTGCATCAAAAAACTTCAACAACATGATGTAACGATAAGTATTTCAAAAAGCTACTTCTAGAATAGTTATATCAAACAAATATCAGTAAAGTTAAATTAGAACCTACCAAAACTGAGCGTTCATGCACTTCATCAATAATTATGTGGGATACATCTTCAAGGTTGCGGTCACCCTACAGGTTCAAGAATACAATCGATCAAAATAAATAACTATCAATCAATTTAAAGAGCTATCAGACAATCCCGTCCAACAAACAATTAAATAACTAAAGCATCATCACTATAACAACTTTTTTCAACTTTCCACATAAATAATGGAATATAAGAAGGCTTCCAAAAGCTAGCAAATGTTCTTGGACAGGTAGCAACTCTTAATCATCCTCTTGTCAATGCCCTAAGCATTTGTAGCACTACCTAAGGAACACAGATACTGTGTATTTTATCCTAGAAATTTATTGTGAAGTACAGAACAGTGTCGATTCCTATCCCATTTGCATGTTGATGCTTGCACTGAACACAACTTGGCAAAGGAGAATATACAGTTTATGCGGCATGGTGAGTATTAGTTATTCCCAAGCAACATGATCATGATTAAGTTGTCTACAGAGATTATCTGATTATTTGATATAATTAATTGCCGTTATGGTTATGGAAAGACATTATCAAGATTCAATAATTTAATGTTGATGATGACCACAGACTCAAATTCATATTCACTCTTTTCAGTATTGAAATCTCACCATTCACTTGCTATTTGTTGTTGTTGAATGCTTACTTCTGGATATATATGTTGACATTCTGTCATTTGCTTTAACTGCAATAAGGATTGCTTAAGCTGCTACTATGCTGAAGAATGAACAACTTAGAAATTTGCATTTGTATCAACGGCAAACCCAAGATAGCAGTATGAAAAAATTCCAGCATTTATAAATAACAGATACCAGTGCCAAGGAAGCATCCACCAAAGACTAAGCACACAACAAAGTCGAAGGTAAGGGATGTAAGGAGGTCCATAAGATTGTGGAGAAAAGGCATTCAACTAACATCAACATCAGTCGAATCAATGTGTCAGAAACACAAATTGATTCATTAAATGCAGAGATTGAGTAGTGACAAGTACTATAAGATGCACCAGAGTTAAGGAAGTGAAATGAATTGCCAAATTCAAATCTAATTGTCAATACAAAATGAAGAAAGAAACATCAATTACTTGACTATAAATTGTCCATGGGTGAAAAAATCCATGGAGATTACGCTATAGTTAGTGGAGAAATTCTACAACATTATTCACCAAAACAAATCTAAATCTTCCTTAGTGCAAATTAATTTAGAAGTTGTTGTTCCTTGTATGGAAGTATAGAAGCATGTAAAGAATATGTAAAGAAGCATGTACATTATACACACAAGTAAAGAGCACTAAAACAGCAACAAACATGAAAGACAAGGAAAAAACGTTACAGCAGGAGAGAACAGGAACATGCAGATCTTTAGCTGGATGCATGCAGAAGCGTTGGCTCTGCTGATGCTTCAAACAAGACCCATAATGTGGATGTTCTGAGGGCGTCAAGGGTTCTAAAGTTGATGTCTCTATTAGCACCTCCGGTTGGGACCTTAGTTAAGGCTTCCTCCTCTCACCTCCTATGCAAGTGACTGATCTGAAAGTGGTTGTTTCTGGCCGTGACTTCTTCATGGGTTCTCAGGCAGGCAATGTTGGGACTCTTCACCTTCCTCTGGTGGCTCCTAGAGATGTTCTGCCCAAGAATGGTTTGGGTTTGGATGGAGCTGGTGGGTTTGCGCCTGAGCACTCTGTTGTGGTGCAGCTTCTCCCTCCTTCGTCTGCTGAGGGGTCTGTACCACCCCTTCCTGCTATTTCTATCCAAACTCGGGTTTGTGACATGGGGGTTTTCCTCCCCTTAAAGTATTGGGTTAGTAATCCTAATGTTGCTTCTTCTCTCGACATTGTTAGATCCATGAGGCATAGTTAAATGTATTAAAATAATATCTTTCTATTATGCTTAATGGTTATCTATTGTGTAAATATCTTGTACATATTGATTCTTTTTTCTACAACTGTTTCTTATTAGAAACATCGCCCTTTGTAAATCTTTTTAAGAACGCATTTGTTCTTCATTCAAAACATTAATTTTTTACCAATTACTCATCGTAATATGGTAACAGAGCCTTCTACAAAAAAATTTTGTTTTTCTGACAAATTTTGAATTAAATTTGTCTAGTCTTTTGAAAAAACATTTTTTTGGGGCTGAGATCTTCTTTCTTCAACCCGAATCGAGTCGTAGGAATCTTTTACAGAGTTTGGGCCGAGGTCTTCTTTCTTCAACCCAAATCGGGTAGCGGGAATTTTTTACAAGCATTACCTCACACGCGTGGCCGGTTTCTTTCCATCGGCTGTCGATTTTTTTCTCTCTGTTTAGCCCACGCGACGCCATTTTCAGCCTACGCAACGCCTGAAACGCAACTTCTGGGCGTCATTTCTCCTGCAACTATCGGCCTCTGTAAATTGTGCGGCTTCGTCTGCCTTTTGCGCAACTCCTTTCTGATTTCGTGGCTCCATTTTCGACCTTCTCTCTGGTCGTTTTTTCTACAATCGTGGTTTAAACCTACTATTTTTGGAGCCAGCTAGGGTTTCCTTCGAAAACCCTATTTTCCTTGCTCGGTTTTTCAAATTTTTTGCAAATTTGTGGTGGGTTTTTCTCAAGCTCAACTAGGTCGGTCTAAGAATTTTTTGGGTGCCTCATTTTTCGAGCCTCAAAATTTGTGCCAGCGGATTTCAAATCCGACTTCACGTTCCTTCTGGGTTTTCCCAGATTTCTTCTGGGTCTTTGTCGGATTTTTTTGGGTCAGTCGGAAAATTTTCTTGAAATCCATGTCAGTCGTACTTCATCTTTATTTGAAGTTTGTACCTGATTTAGCCTCTGTTCTCTGCATTGGGATTTGTGTTTCAAATTTCGCGTTCGCGATTCTTCTCTATTTCTCAATTTTTGTACATTGGGAAGCGTGCAAGATGGTGTCACTCACCAACTTGATGTTGAAAAGCAATCAGCGATTTAACAACTGCAATTATAACACCCGGTAGCAACGCATGTTGACCATCTTCGAATAACGCCGCCTAGAAACACTTGTTTTGGGCACAAAGACTCGTCCGACCACAGTCCAAGCAGATCAGGACAAGTTTGATGATCGGAATCGAGAAGTTGTTATGCTTCTCAAGCTCTCTGTCACAGATGATCAGTTGCCTCAGATTCCCTCTAGCAAGTCTGCAACAAACATCTGGAAGCATTTGAAGGAGTTGCATGAGACATGCGAAAAGAGTCGGGCCTTCTTTCTGAAGAACCAGTTGTTCTCCATAATGATGGATGAACGCATGTCCTTATAGGAGCATCTCACGAAGATTAAGGACATTCGCGATCAGCTTGAAGCTATTGGTTGAAAGATGGAGGAAGAAGATATGGTAGTCATTACTCTGAAAAGTCTACCTAAACCTTATGAGCACTTTATAGAGACTCAACATTACTTCCACTAATGTTGACCTGAAATTCCCAAAGTTGTGCACCAAACTTCTGCAGCAGGATTGTCGGAAACAACAGTTTGGCAACAATGCCACCTCGTCCTCCTCAAAACAGGCCTTTGCAGCCAAATCCTTTCACAAGGATAAAGGCAAATCTTTGCCATCTCAGTCATTTCGGCAAAAGGGCTCTAGTCAGTCTCAGGATGGTTCAAAGAAGGAGATTCAGTGTAATTATTGTCATAAATATGGCCATATACTAAAGGATTTTCGCCATCGATTAGCTTCCGGCCAGCGGAAGCAGGGAGGATCTTAGCCTAAAGCCAATGTTGCTGAGCACACAGAGCAGAAAGAGTCTTCCTTTTACGCCTTCATGGCTAAAAGAAATGCAAACCATGTCAAATCTTCTGCTTGGTATATTGATTACGGTGCTTCTCAGCATTTCACTTACAGGTGTGATTGGTTTACAGAAATTTCTCCCTCTACTGATTTAATTATATTTGGAGAAGGTGAAGAGTAAACAGTTCTCGGCAAGGGCAACGTTCAGATTCAGTCTGGTGGGAGGAGTCTCATATTCCTCAACGTATACTACGTTCCTGGCATGGAACTTAATCTTCTTTCAGTGAGTCAAATCATGCGGCATTCTCCTCAACTTGATGTGGTATTCAGTGCACACAAGTGCTCAATTGTTGATCGTGCGACACGGACTACTGTAGTTGTTGGCATCGAGGATCATGCTCTATACAGACTTGTAGATACAAGTGATTCTCTTGAGCATGCTTTCACAACCAAATCAACCTCTATCAGGAGTCTTTGGCATCAGCGATATGGTCACCTGAAAATTCATTATCTTGCTCAGCTTGTTCGGGATGATTTAGCACTTGGTCTACCTGAAATTCAAACTCAGAATCAGCGAGTTTGTGGAGCTTCTCAGGCTGGAAAGAAACACAGAACATCATTCAAGGATGGTGACACATGGCGAGCCTCAAAGGTACTACAGTTGGTCCACACTAATGTATGTGGTCCAATGAATACTACGTTTTTTACTGGGTACAGGTATTTCTTGCTTTTTGTTGATGATTTCAGTACAAAAATGTGGGTGTACTTTCTTAGACAGAAATCAGATGTGTTTACTGTATTTCAGAAATTTAAGGCCTTAGTAGAAAAAGCATCTGGTTGTTCTATTGTATCTCTTAGGTATGATAATGGGGGGAATTTTGTTCTACTGCTTTCTCTTCTTTCTGTGATACACATGGCATAAAACGTCAGTTAACCACACCATACACCCCTCAACAAAATGGCGTTGTAGAACGTCGCAACCGCACCATTACAGAAATGCCCAGGTCTATGATGGGACACAGAAACATTCCTAATGAATATTGGGCAAAAGCAATATTTATTGCAGTCTATCTCCCTAATAGGTCTCCCACATATGTTGTTAAAGGGTAGACTCCTGAGGAAGCCTAGTCTGGCCGCAAACCTAGGATCAGCCACCTGAAAGTTTTTGGCTCTCTAGCTTATGTATGGATTCCTGATGCTCAGCGCTCTAAGTTGGATTCCAAGAGTCAGAAGCTTATGTTTACAGGGTACGGTGACAACCATAAGGCTTACCGACTGATTGATGTAGACACTGATCGTCTTATCTTCAGTCGCGATGTTGTCCTTGATGAAGAACTAGGACCATTTCAGCTTTCCTCATCTGAGCAGAATTCAGAGGATCAGCTTTTAAGGCTTCTAATTTGGGTGTTCATCTTCCATTGGGTTCACCTAATGGGAGGGATGACGCAGATTCTGTCTTTGATGATGCACTACCTGACTTTCCTCTGAATGATGTTGATCTTCCACCTCCAGCTCTCGTTATTCCTCCTCCTTATGTTGGCACATCTACTCTCCGGCCTAAATGGTGGGCTAAGACGATCAGTAACCTCCGTCCTGATGAACTCATTGAGGGTAGATCTTCTAGAAATAAGGGCAAGCAACAAAATATAGTTAACTTTGCTCTCATGGCCAGTCTACATAGCATTTATGAGCCTCAAACATTTAAAGAGGCAACAGGGATTCCAGAGTGGGAACAGGCAATGGATGCAAAATATTAGTCTTCTGAAGAATCACACCCGGGTTCTCTTTGATCTTCCTCTAGGGAAGAAGCCCATTAGCTGCAAATGGGTATATAAGGTCAAGTATCATGCAGATGGTACCCTAGATAAATAGAAGGCCAGATTAGTTGCTCGAGGGTTGACATAGCGGGAGGGCATTGACTATGAGGAGACTTTTGCTCCTACTGCCAAGATGAGTACAATTCGTCTTCTTCTCGCCATTGGAGCTCAGTGTGGATGGAAAGTCCATCAGATGGATGTGAAGAGTGCCTTCCTCAACGGTGAGTTGCAGGAAGAAGTCTACATGACACAACTCCTGGTTTCAAGGTTGCCGGCAAAGACCACCAAGTATATAGGCTCCAGAAAGCATTCTATGGACTCAAACAGGCTCCTCAAGCGTGGTACATCAAGATTGATCAGTACTTAGTTGCTCATAATTTTCAGCGTTGTCCTTTTGACAGTAATCTGTAAATCAAACGCTTTGGTGATGATATTCTTTTCCTTGTTGTCTATGTAGATGACTTCATCATTACTAGCAATTCAGCACATTTCATTGCAGAAATCAAACAAGACGTGCAAGGATTTTGATATGACCGATTTGGGGCTTCTCCATTATTGTTTAGGTGTTGAGGTTTGGCAGACTAATGGCAGCATTTTTCTTTCTCAGTCTAAGTATGCCAGGAACTTGGGTGACAGGTTCGAATGCAGGATTGTAAACCTACTTCTACACCTATGGAGAAAGGGCAACTACTAGGCAGTCAGCTATATTTCACGCTTCATGAAAGCCCCCAAGGTTGATCATTGGGTAGTAGCCAAGCGTGTGCTGCGTTATGTGAAGGGGACCCCTGATTATGGACTTCTTTACACTCGGAGTCATGATCCTAGACTTGATGGGTTCAAAGATTCAGATTGAGCAGATTTGGTTGATGATAAGAAATCAACCTCTGGATATGTATTCAGTTTGGGATCTGGTGCAGTCACATGGACTAGTAAAAAGCAGCAAGCAATATCTCTCTCCTCGACAAAAGCAGAGTATTGAGGAGCTGTTAAGGCAGCTTGTGAAGCAGGTTGGCTTCATCGGATACTTGCGTGTATGGGGATGTCTCAAGAGGGTCTGACTCCCTTGTTTGCTGATAATAAGGACGTTCTCAAGCTTGCCAGGAATCCAATCTTCCATGAAAGAACCAAACATGTGGATGTTCATTGTCATTACATTCGCCAGTTGGTTGAAGACAGGACAGTTTAGTTGCAGTATGTTCCAATTGCGGATCAGACTACAGATATTCTCACCAAGCCTCTTGGTCCAAATAAGTTTCTTAAATTCAGGGGGCAGCTTGGTGTAGTTGATAGATTAACCATTAAGGGAGGGTATTAAAATAATATCTTTATATTATGCTTAATGGTTATCTATTGTGTAAATATCTTGTAGATATACGACTGTTTCTTATTAGAAACATCATCCTTTGTAAATCTTTTAAAGAACTCATTTGTTCTTCATTCAAAACATTAATTTTTCACCAATTACTCATCATAATAAAATGAAGATCCATGCACTTTCTTCATGTTAATGTTCAGTTCCATGTTCTCTATGATTGTTGATGCAAAATTAGCCAATAATAACTACATCAACAAATAAATCTTGGAAAATTTTGCACATTAGAAAAAAAGTAAACACTCATATGTGAAAGTTAAAACCTCCAAAAAAAATTGTCCCCAAATAGAAAAACTTGCTTCTAAATAAGCAGTGATAGCCAAATGGATGTCAAATTTATTTAGGAAACTGCCTAAAAAGGATGAATTTTACAACTAACCAAAAATGAAATCCTATTATTGATTGGCAAAATGAGTGGTTTTGTAGGCAATTTTTTGCAATTTGACCATAGACACCCCATAGAGCAAAATGCTCCCAGATTGATATGGAAGTGTTAGTAGACATTGGAATCGCAACTTTCTCCCTTTGACTCAAAACTTCATTGTGATGTTACTATCAAGATTCAACCATGTTGTTTTTGTGAATTGGGTAAATAAATTTTGAATCTCATATATTGATTTAGTTTGGAATTTCTTTTAGGATAAACAAATGTAATTTGTTTAAATATTAATTTAATTTGGAATTTTTTTTATGTCAAAAAATAATTAGATTACATTAATATAAACATCTTTCATAAGAATCTTATTGTTGGTGTAATTGATTACAATTATATATCAGTTAAACCCTAAGTTACCAAATTCAGGTTCGGAGCAAATTTGAATTCGGATCAAATTCCTTGCAAAGTCTGCCGCAGATGACCAAATTCAGCCCAAAGTCTGTCAGATGGACCCGGGCCGAATTTAAGAGAATTTCAAACACAGCAGCAGAAACCGGGCCAACTTTGGGCAAAAAGTGAAATTTTTTTTTGCTTGAAAACTGCTTCGCTTAAGCTGGATTAGTGCAGTCAGGTGGGAAGTCCAATGTAGGCAACATAATTAGATGGCTCTTTCTGTTGCAAAAGTGGTGCATCTTGAAGCGTGGTAGTTGGAGTTGATTGAAGGGTAGTAGGAATGGTCTAGATTCGCCAGATGTGATCATAAGATACAAAAGCTTTCGTTTATGTGTGGAAGAGCTGTTGCAGCCTTCTGCTCATACTTGAGAACAAAAAGATAGTGCAGGTTAAGTTTGCTTGCACTACATGACTAAACCTCAGAGAAAACTTGTGGTTATTGAAAAGCTGTAGATTTGTCCATAATTTATTTTTTTATGGTTTCTTATTTAAGTTTTTCCTTTAAGGGGAGCTCCCCTTCTAATTTAGTGAAAGATTTTAACTTATACATTATTATATATTTTGCTGTTCGAAAAGGACAAAATAAACTGTGGATACTACATTATTTGTTGACACTTCACAGCTATGAATTAAATGAAAAATCGTTCAAGATTGTCTTGTTTATCTCAAATTTAGACTAAAGTATAAAGGTGTATGCTATGTTGCTTTATTATTAGCATAGTGGTGTATGAACTTATTTGCTGCTGCATATACATACATACATATATATTTGATAAACATATGTTTTTGTACGGACGAACCCAAAACGAATTTGAACCCACCCCAAAAACAAAATTGAACGAATTTTGTAACCGAATCCGAACCGGCAACCTAGGTTAAACCACTGCAACCACTCTCACAACACAGAAATTACGAAGATTAGTGCACAAGAAACAAATGAAACATAAGCTAACAACCAAAAGAAGCAACTCCAAGCAGTGCATTTAAGAATAAGAGACACAAAATGCTACATTGGTGCCTATGGGCTAAAAGAGTCACTTTTTATATAATAGAAAGGAATGAGATACAAACAGTCATCTTAGCATGTATATACATCCATCCAAGTTCTAGGTTAAGAAAACACAGAAAGGCTCAATATAGATTAGTGCATGAGGTGTGCAAGGTCATGTGCACCCATAAATAAGTATACAGAGATAGGTGGCCCTTACGAGGAGATGTAAACTCAGACAGTTTATGGATGCAGAAACTCATACTTTTGGTGGTTGCATCAACTTGTAAGCCAAGGCTAAAAGTCTTGCAAGAGTATATTATTTCTCCTCACTTAAAAATAGAAAACCAGTTAACAGACTCTTATGATTACCCAGATTCATAGATGTTCCATACAGCAGTTTTATAAAAATAGAACAAAGAAAGTAGAATAAAAATAGAACAAAGAAAAAACACACAGGCCCGTTAATGAGTGTGTTAGGGTTAATCCTGTTTTGCGTAAGGTTCGGAGCGCCTAGCAACCGCCAGAGGAAGGCTGGATCAAAATAAACTTTGATGGGGCTGCAAGAGGCAACCCCGGCATCTCTAGGTGTGGAGGTGTTGCGAGGGATAAAGACGGCAACATTGTCGCCCTCATAGCAAAGAGGTTAAGAGATGGGACCAATAATGTTGCAGAATGCGAGGCTGCCAAAGAAGCCATTCTGTTGGGAATCAAGTTGGGCTTGAGGAAGGTGCATCTGGAAGGAGACACACAAATCATCATAAATGGAATCAAAAAAGGCAACTTTGCCTCATGGCATCTGGATAAACACATCAACCAGATTCGGTGCCTTTTGCCCAAGTTCGAAGACTTCAAGATCTCCCACGTCTATCGGGAGGCAAATACGGTGGCCGATATGTTGGCCAACTTGGGCGCCAACACCCCCCACAGAAGAAAGAATGATATTTTTGAAGACTTTGGTCTTCTCAACTTGGCCTAAAGCTGGAGTACTCCATTTAGAGGCCACCCCGCGCATATTGCCTTGGAGCATCACACAATAACTTTGCCCACTCAAGATTTTTATGGGAGGACAACACACCACTTGTTATAATTATGCCACATGCAGGAAGAGTTGGGGTGGCGTGTTTCCAGAACTTCACGGGCTCCCAAATACCCAAGCATTTATAGTACTAAATCCACCTTGTTTACTTCAGTTTCAATCTGTAGCAGCGTGATATCCATCATGGAAGCAAACTTTGCGTTGGAGTCCTGCAACCAAACCCAGGCGTACGTAGGTGTAGTCTCGGCTTGGCGCCTGAAGAACATCTTCCTCTTCGAGGACCAAGCCTTCCTGGACGAGGTCATGAATTTCTTGGGGCCGAAGTACATGGACACCCACTGGCGTAGAAGGACAAATTTGGATATCGCCTCATTATTTGTTGCTCTGGCTCTGTTGGTGGGAGACTCTAAAGATGAAGTCCGCAGGGTGGTGGAAACAAGCATCGACAAGCAATGGCTTGTAGGACTGGAGGAGATCATTGAACGGACCGTCCTGGGGGTAGGGTTGAACATGGGCCCGAACCCATGGAGGCTCATTGCTGGTGGAGACAATTCGCTACAGCTGCTGGTGGTCTGGTCCTCCGCGAACCCAGGCGAAGTTCATTTGCCAAAAGCAGCTAGGGCTTGGCGACGATTGGTTTGCCTTCTGCAGGAATATACAGAGGAAGAGGAGAAAGCCCAAAAGGGCAAAATGAAGACTACTGCTAGGAAGAGTGTGCGCCCC
Source organism: Thuja plicata (assembly GCA_018584345.1). Taxonomy (NCBI): domain Eukaryota; kingdom Viridiplantae; phylum Streptophyta; class Pinopsida; order Cupressales; family Cupressaceae; genus Thuja; species Thuja plicata. The sequence goes on from MU225641.1 coordinate 1,990,152, forward strand.
CATGGAGAACCCCTGCGATACCAAATCCAACGGGAAGGGCGGGAGGTGACTGTTGTAGCAGTCAGTGCAGATGCAGGGGTTGATGTGTCTTTGCTCAATCGGGGTTCGACGAGTGGGACTGGCAGGCCACGTCTCCCAGGGAATGAAGATCGAGCAATCCCCAATTTCACCAAAGAAGAGGCAACGACATGGTTCAAGAAATGAAGTGGCCGAAGGTTCTCCAGGCATGCGGGGGGGTTTTTTGGTAGATTTTTGTCTTCATTGGCCTGGTGTTTTGGGTCTGGATTTAGGTGTTGGGCACTGATGCCCTTTTTCTTTGTAATGCTCCGGCTTTAATTTTACTATGCTTGTAATTGAGAGACATTAGGATCTCTTACTCTCTATATCATGTAATCCTTTTTAAAATCAATACAAATATTGTTACCTATCAAAAAAAAATAGAACAAAGAAAGTAGAATCACAAATTTCAAATAATATAATACATGTTTTCTTCTATAAACATCAAATGTAACCAGGATTGAACTCACAACTAACTTTCGCAGGAGGATTCCAGTTGTACAAAACAATAGCTTCGTTCTAGGATTCCTGAAATGAACCAAGCATGATTTTTTTTATTACAATATTTAATATTATATTATTGTACAATTTCAAATTAATTGCCTGTGTTACGAGTCTAAACATTGAAGAAATGCGCAAGTTATCACATTAAAGTTTAACACAATAAAAGAGAAGCCAAATTTCACAACCCACAAAGAGGTACATGTTACGTCAACATTAAGGATTAAGAAGTTTACAATACAAATGAGCAATTAAAACCTTCTATACAGTGGTTAGCAATTAGGCAAATCAACAATGTTAAGGGTTACATAACATATTAATCACAATATTATATTTTTGTACAATTTCACATTAATTGCTTATGTGATTAGTCTAAAGTTTGAAGAAATGCATGAATTATCACATTAAAGTTTAACACAAAATAAGAGAAGAGAAGCCAAAGGATAATTCTTTTGTCATTCATGAAAGAGAAGAGGAAACTCTTCTTGGATGATGAGAAGTGGGAACATGAAGAGGATCATAACAAAACATTCGGATTGAAAAGGTGCTTTTGACTCATGAGGACTATGTGACAAAGCCTCGGGATGATTCTTTGGTCATGCATATAGCTACCGTGGATGAGATTGTGCATGAAGAAAAGGACAAAAAAGCAAACTTGGATCCTAGTTCAGGTTCATCTAGATATGATTCCAAGACTAATAACATCCTTGATGATTCTAGAGGAGCAGATTGTTACAAGATTACTAATATAATTTCAGATGAAGGACATGGTGAAAGCACAAATGATGATGTCTTCAAATCAGATTTTGATGATCCCTTGTCTCACTCCGATGAAGATCACTCAAATGACTTTTGGTTTGTCTCCAAACCAAGCCTATGGAGAGGAATGTTTATGATGATCTCAGTACTAATAAGTTGGAGACTGACTTATTTAGAGAGACAAACATTCTTGAGCAGCACAGTGAACACATTGTTTCTGAACAAAGCAATCAGCCCTTTAGTATTTGGGATCTGGGTGTGTTGGCACCTAAGTATGATGAGCAGCCTTACTCGAATGAATTTCCTTTTGAAAATAATCATGCCCTAACTTCAACTTGGGACTCGTGAATGGAAGATGGAAATGAGGAAGCCAATTTTTGGAAGATTTGATGATGGACTTGAGAATAAATCTGACTTATCATTACATGAAGCTGACCTTGAGCAGAGGCCTAGTGACGTTGATGATTTGGATCCACAGCTTATTGTTAAAGATGATAAGAAATGTGCGTAGAAGACTTGGGACAACCATAGAGACAGTTGAAAGAGGCATACATGTATCATAACCGAAGTTCATCATCAATGCTATCTCATGATTGGAAAAATCAATTCTTGATGTCCACTGAAAATGAAGTGCAAGTTTTATCTAGACTGGATGGCACGAATAGGCATATGGAGAACTTAATTAATAACACACCAAGAGGTCATAGAGAGAAAATTATTTCCCTTTCTGATTTCTATGAGTTTAAGAACACTATGAAGGAATTGAAATAAGCCTACTTAGACATGGTCCCGAGACAAAACTATGGGTAGCAAAGGCTAAGAGATGAGACAACTTTTGGGCTTAGTACAACTAAGGACTCCTTGAAGAGTGTTCAAATGTCTTCTAGAAGCAGAAGATCAGATTTTAGTTGATAACAGTACAGGAACAAGAAAACAATGAAAGGGCAATAGAACTCAAGTAGATGATTGAAAAGCTTGGTTGTATTCAAGAGGAGTATGATCTTGTCCATTGTCCCAAGACATCATAAAATGTGAGTTTGGAGCTGCGGGATGTTTGGGTGGAGCATAAGAATTATGTTGATCTTCAGTTAACTGATAACCCACTTTTTGAGATGAATGTTGATTGGACATTTGATGAACCACTTTGAGTTTGATGATGAAGCTCTTTCGGTAACCAGTGATGTCGTTGGAGTTGAACACAGGATTGGGACCCAGGTGCAGTTACAAGCCATGAGGTGGTCTCAGAATTAGAGTAGTATTCTGATCAGCCTACTCATAACTGATGTTCTTGGCCCGCAGTTGAGCTGATTTGTTTCTACAGACCAGAAATTGAGTACTATATGGTTGAGTTTGGTTGGTAGAAGTGATTTGGTCATAGGAGATGAGCCTTCAGCAATTTCCATACTCATATCTCCTATGTTTTCAGTGAGATTTTGGATCGTTTACCACTGCCCTTGCCTTTCCACATTGTTTATGGTAACTTCAGTTCATGGGCAGATAGATCTGGTGCTCAAACTGACCCAACATTTTCACTTCTTTCCAGAGAAAGCACCAATTATCACAACGTATCATTTAGTTAACAGGATCATTTAGATTTGTAGGTTTGGTTAACTTGTATGATTTATAATAAAGGGAACTCGTGAAATGCCTTTGAACAGATTTGACATTTTACTCATAGCAATTTGAAATAACATCTAGCAGAAATAGAAATATCCAACAATAAAACAACATGAAATATATTGCAGACTGAGACAATGAGATATCTGACCTGTTGATTGACCACGAAAGATTTGCACAAGCCTAAAATACAATCAGAAATGATCTTTATTCAGTGATGGAGCAGTTCTTATGTATGAGCAGCAACAAACACTTAAAATAATATGCTCAGCTGAAGTACAAGTCTCAGAAATTAATCATGGCAAATAGACAAACAAATTTCACAATCCATGCTCTCAGGAAACCCCACGTCCAACAGGTGTGATTCTCCCTTTTGCAATTTTGATTTTTCAAATACCATGAAGCTTCTACATCCCTTCTTAGGAAATGAAATGACCTTGCAGAAGTTGGACAACTCTCCTATATGCTGCAGATACACACAAAGATGCCAATTTAATCTTCAAAATGGAAATCTCACAATTTTCTGATAGATGTCCACGCCTGACCAGTAAATGAACTTTCCTAAGGAATCGGTTCCCTTAAATGGGACACAATATGCATTAAAATGAGACACCCAGCTGAATGCAGCAATATCTCATGCTACCATGCTTGAAGTTATAAATCTGAAAATACTTAACTAAAAACCCCAATGCCTAGGGCACGATGCACTAATATGCGCAGAAAACAAAAGAAATCTCCAACTCACCTCCAAAAACTCATAACCTACTCATCTAACAATATTTTTCATAAATATTTGCTAAAGTTTTCATACAATCTTCTTATCATCAAAAGTAGCTCTAAACATTAATCTTTAGGCATCCAAGCACAGCCAACTTGTCAAAAATCTCAAAACCAAAAAAAGAAATTTGGTTTTAGTGAACACCTCTCAAATCTCTATGTAATGTCCCCTTCTTTCCTGTGATTCTTTGTGAGATTGGTTGGCCTAATTTTCTCATCCCGAAAGGCTAATAAAATATTAAAAAGGGATACTTTTCCAGTCATGACTTTATTTGTGGGGGAATGGAGAAAATAAAATAATGTTCAACGGGCTTGACATTTCTAAAGTTACTTTATGTTATTAAATAACGTTATAATATAAAGTGACTCTATAAAGTGATATTATAAAATAAAGTGCCTTTTATCCCACATTTCTTAGTGGTGATGTATCAACCGCCTAAAGAGGCTTTATAAACAGGTTGTACTCTCATTTGGTGGATGCTATGTGATTATCTTATTGATATTTTCTCCATTGTTGCTGGAAATCAGTGACTGGGTATTCTGAGGACAAAAACCCTTGGAATAGCAAAGGTTTGGACGGAAACCCATTCCTTCCATGATTGGTGGATTCATACAGAATTCACATCTGAGTTTAATGGCAGTATTTGGGAACAAGTAAACAGCTGATGAATTTGTTCAAGGTTTTTCCTGTATTCATTCAATATAAGGAAGGGAACACAGTTCACAAGTCCCAGGCGGTTGCATATTAATAAAGTCTGAAAATGATTGGGATAGATTGAGAAAGAACACGCCCAGCTTTTGGTTCATCTAATCATCTTCTCATCTGCACATTTGGATACATATGGATGCAGAAGTTTGGTGTATTCGAGAGCAAGTAGAAACAGCCTGGTGTAGTGCTTTGCAGCGTTAGAACCCTGCCAAAATGGAGAGTTTGGAGTTCTGATTAAGTCACAGGTTTGGGGCAGTTTGATGCTTGGGCTAGCAGCAACTTCCGGTACTGATTTTGGGGTCCCACGTCCAGGCAAAACACACAGTAGCAGAAAGGCGTCTCAAAGGAACCTTGTGCACTTGTCCTCATTGGTTACTTTGGATTTGGACAGCATACAAAATGGCTGCAATTACCAGGTGCAAAACGAAATGTCTAATCAATGTAATTTCCAACTCCCATGTAAGCCGCATGTGCTGAAGAGTGTCCAGTATACAGTACTTTAGCTGTGTGATATAAGTTTAATAGTGACTAGTCAATTGCTGGTTATATTCGGTTACCTATCAAGTATTTGACGAAATTGCTCACTGAGAAAAAAGGACTGAAGTTAGCTTACATGTTATGTGTTTGTCTAAATCCTAGTATATGAATTGAGATCTTTTAGTGAAAGTTTAACATCAACAGCTAAGTGTTTGATATTCTTGTTCTCAGAACTTTAAGGAAAAATCAGTGAATTGCTGTCATATATTTGTCAAAATGCCTTACCTATAAACTTGTGACTAATGTTGAAAGAATGCCAACTATTTGATGTAATGCACATGGACTTTCTGAATATTTCTGATCTGTTTGATCGATGCAAGTGTTGTTGTATTGGGCGTTGGTAATTCCTCCAACATACATCATAAAACATTTACACACAGAAATCAGAATTGGAAATGCTGTTTATGCCAAGTGTTAGACAAAATACTAAACAAGCAAAGTTGGAGATTTTGGGGCGGATTTAGTAAGTGTTCTTACACTCTACCAATCCAATCATTGAGTCCAATGCCAGAACACCTATGTGATTTCTCCTGCTACCAGCTAGGGAGGAATCTTCACCACCAAAACTAATCTTCCCAAAAGTTTTTCGTCCTCAGATAAAACAAGTCCAATCTCCACAACCACAAAAGTTTTCAAGCAGAGAAACAATAATCTTCAACATACCAAATGAGCTCTCAATCTCACTTTTTATATGTTCTTTATGGAACATTCCAGAAACTCCATTTTAAAATCACTTTATATTATTTTAATAAGCCATTTATCTCCAAAAAGTGATTTATTTTACTTTAGAACATTTCTGGCACAAAATCACTTTTAAAGTGTCCATCATTTAAAACTTTCCATTATCTTGCCAATGAGCTATAATACTGACATGCCCGATTAAATAATTTAATTAAAATGGCTATCTTAGTGAAATTAATTAAATATAGCTCTAAATTACACCCAAGTAGGGACAATGATCAAAATGCATCGGAATTGAAAACAACTATGCAAGATGTTTGGGTGGACAAGTGTTACTGGGAAACACCGTCTCCCCCCTCCGAGACACGTCACGGAGACGGAGAAGCGTCTCAGAGACTTTTCAAGTCTCCGAACCTCCGGCCACAAAATTAGAAGTCTCCCACGCGTCTCAAGAGAAAAAGGCAAATTAAAAACAAACAAAAAATTATTTTGACCATCATTTTAGGCATTTGGAAGCCCGACGAGTATATATTTTTTAATTTATATGTAATGATAATCTCAGCGATTATTAATCTGATATAATCATATGCCATAGTACATACTCAGAAATCAAATATGCAATGTGAGTTTTGAACTATTTGACTCTATCTGACACAATATTCAATGAGTAAATGACCTTACTATTAGTCTTTAGTATTTGCCTTTGGTTTTAATGTTCAATGTTCATACTTTAAACTTTCCATTGTTCTTGTTTTCAAAGCACTATGTGATGAATCCATGATATTTCTTGGAAATTATTAAATTATAATAAAAATAAATGTGTCGTCTCCTATTTTTGAAAAATAGTCGTACCAGTACCAGAGACCTCCAAGTCTCCCCGTCTCCAAATGACCTTCGGGTGGACCATAAGGATTAAGTTGATCTTGAATTGATTGATAACTCACTTTTTGAGATGGATGCTGATTCGACATTTGATAAACCACTCTTCAAGTTGGATAATGGAGCTCTTTCGGGTCCAGTGATGTGGTTACAGCTGACCACAAAATTTGGGATTGAGGTGCAGTTACCAGCACTAAGGTGTTGTCTCGGGATTGTAGTGGCGGGCCAAATTTCAAAGTTAGTACAGCTGTCCACTTTCCAATCACCCTACACATGACTTCAGTTCTCGGCCCACAGTTTATTTGGTTTGTCTCTTCAGGCCAGCGGTTGAGTACTATATAGTTGAGTTTGGTTGATATAGGTTATTTGATCATAGGAGATGACCACTCAGCTATTTCCATACTCATATCTCCTATGCTTTCAGTGAGATTTCAATTTTTTTTTTGCCGGCCTTGCCTTTCCACATTATTTATGGCGACTTCAGTTTATGGGCAGATGGATTTTGAGCTCTCGGAGCTTTGGTGTGGCTGGTTGTGGGAAGTCTTCGGGGTATAATTCAGTTATTATTCTCTTCCATTTGGGTGAGTGATGATTACTGTAGTAGTCGGTATGCATATCTCTAGATGATGTTATGATGATTGTAGTGTGTTCGGCGTGTTGGCAAGCTCAGGGTTCCCCTTTGATGCTTGGGGATTAAGTGTCGATGATATGTTTTCAGTTGGCCACCGCATAAGCACTCCCTAGTTAGCTGATTTCAGAGATGATTATGCTAACATCTTCTATACCAGTCACTTGACAATGATTGATCAACTTCAATTTAGGGACTTCAGAGGGGAGATGTTGATATTTATATTTCAAGGTTGAGTAGATTTTCTTTTCCATTACCCAAATTGAATCTGGCAGTGGAACTACAGATATGGACTTCCTCGAATGCCTTGGCCAGATATGTTTCATGGTATTGATTTCAAAACATTTATGTATTTCAGCTTAGGTTTTAATGATGATTACTTTTAAGGGGTTCCGAGAGAAGAGAGTGCAGTTAGTTATAATCAGAGTGGCACAACGTCAGTATGGTGGCTCTTTTCTAAGACTGATTTGGAACCTTGGGATCACACTAGTTTGCAATTCAACAACTAATGGAAATGAGAGAGCCAATATTGACTTTCTAGAGTTTACTCCTATGGTGCCTCGATTTGGTTTTGTAGAAAAACAATTCTCTAAGTATTGACAGAGTTTATAAAGTATTTGACTGCTCTTCTTACAACTGATTTTAAGGATATATCTTTCACAAGTGTCCAATAGGACAGTGCCTTGAGTACATGGAGCTTCAGATCTCCTAGGTTGACTTGAGACCCTAGGATCATTCTTGGTTTCAATCTGGTTCAAACTATTTATTTTGGGATTTTTTTGGCATTGCTTGAGGACAAGCAATTTTTGGGAAGAGAGGACTATAATGCCCTTTTTTGTAGTTCTCTTGCTTTGTAGTTGACCCTAACATTTTGGGCTTATGTCAGCCAGATCAGCCAGACGATTTGATGATTCTAATGAGCTCAAATGGTTTAGTGGAGCTGTATGACACTTTTAGAAGTTATTTACGACTTATTGATTGGCATCCAAGATTCTTGTAGGGAGCGTCTAATTTTAGTCACTCGGTTGGGTACATTTATCATCTTTCATCATCAAGAGCTTACATGGTGGCCCCAGCACAGAAAGAATATAAAAATTTTGAAGGTTGGAATCTAAATGAAGAAGGGTGGTGAAAAGTAACAAAAAGAGTGTGCCAAGATCAAATGATGTTCAAAGCACCAAGTTGACACTTATCCAAGGTGGCAACACCATGGAAAAGTGCATTGATAAGATGAAGACCAAATCAAATGAAGCACAAGTTCATGATAGCTAAGACCTAACAGAATTATGCCAATCTTTGAAAGTGGCTAAGTTTGAATCTGAAGAATTTATTGAATAATGATTGAATGCCCTCTTTGGAATGAGATTGATTCTCATTATATATCTCATGGATATTGGATCCATTGATTGCGATAGACATGTCCCTTAATCACACCTCTACATCAGTGATGAGATACATATTTTCATCGTCCACCTTCATTAAGAATTATAATTAGTTTATAATGGTTTCTTACTGACTTCATCTCATGATTAATCATCTTCTTTCTAAATCGATATTGGTCAGCTTTATAGAAGTCGTTGTCTTCCTATTAACATGGATCATTTTTATTAACACTGCTCTATATTAGATTATTGTCTTAAGCAGATCGCTGCTCATCTCATGCCCTTTAATTAATATTAATCGCTTATGGTGATTTCTGACTGGGTGGGAACCATAATCATTGTCGCTACTTTATGTCGCTACATCAATAGTCTCTCGTATATGGGATTTCAATGGCGTGAATGAAGTTTAATGTTATTGCTGGAGGTGCGATGTCAATGTGAGACTCCTTTCTCAGCACCAAAGTCTGTTATATTCCTGACGTGAGAAACCCTTAGTCATAGCAGATGAAGCTTCTGTCTCAACAAATGGTTATCAGCACCTTAAAACTTGAGTTAGTTATCACTCTCCTGCTTGTGTGAATGTTTGGGCATTGAAGCTATAGGCAAGCTCAAACATGGCATTGAAGAAGAGTTTCAGTTTTGCGTGCTCGCATCCTCCATATATATGTTACACTACTTTTAGTGGTTTCTTCGCTTTTATGAGTACTTGGTTTAGAAGATATGAATCCACGATGTTTCCATTTAGTTGAGATGACATGTCGTTAATTTCTTATTTTGGATAATTTTGTCTGTGTGAATAGATGTCAACAGCTGCCCTCTATGAAGACATCGACCTCCATACTGGTGATTAGATTTGTGTACATCTTCATATATCTCTGCATTATATTAACTCCTTAATATCTTTATAACATACGATCCTTTGAGTTAATCATAATAATATAATATGTTATAATTTATTATTATTTTTTTTTTTCTTTTATTATTTTATTTGTTTATTTATTTTTATAATTTAATTTTATCGTGTTAACTATCATTATAATTATTTATATTATAATTATTTATCTTGTAATTATCAGGTGTATATAATATGATATTATAATATAATTAAAATATTATATTATTATTTATGTTATAATTATATTATTATTGTTTATTATTAATTATTTATTTAATTTATATTTTAATATTATTAAAAATTCTATTATTTAATTCTTATTTATTATTAAATCTTATTTCGACAGGGACATTACAGTGAAGATGCTTAAGAACTGGGTATTTTACATTGTCAGCCTTATTTGTGATGTACAGAGAGTGAGACAATTTGACTGGAGTCATTCTCAGTTGATAAAGTTCTCGACACCAAAGCCTTTCACATGGTATCATATCTTGTTTATTCTTTGGTACAATCCAACACATTCACAGCCTTAGAGAAGGTTCAAAGTTCAAACACAAGTAAGCTTTTTCTTACAGTATCAACAACTGGAGTACAGATAAGAGATGAAGCATGTCATGAGAGTCAACGATGTTTTTACCATACTGACCACTAGGGATTTGGAAACTGGAAATCATGTCCAAATTTCAAATCAGAAATAATTGTAATTATGGAGTGGGCAGAGTGGTTCATCCAATTCCCTACCTTCAGCGACATCAAAGTGTGTGGATTTGACTCATGTCCTTTTAAACTTCTATGGCACCCAAATGATGAAATTCTCCTGATTGAATACTACTGCAACTATAAGTCTATAAGTTACACAGGAGCACTGAAAGAGGAAACACAAACTAGAGGCTAATTTTCAAATACAAATCATGCTATACAGGTGCATGAATGCCATAAACACCAGGAAGAAAGGAGCCAAATTGTCTAAATTTAACTACAAATTTTATCACAAGAGTAGCTTCTTTGGTTCCAAAGACATAATGGTTAAGAGGCTCAGTACCAAATTAGCACATGCGCCCAATATTGAGGTTTTTTGGACAAACTGTCTTGATGAGTATTTAGCCCAAAAAAGAAGAAATAGCCAAATGACCTTAAATCAAATAGCAGAATTCAAATCCATTTCCACCTTTACAAATACTCTTTTTTAGTCAGGATCTATTTTCAATTCAACCTTAAAAACAATGTCTGAGTATCTATTTTCTATTTTCAATTCAATATAACCAAAGTAACAAGGAGCAAAGAAACAATAAAAGTTAGATCAGATAATAATACCATGCACTATATTCACGAGATGGGAGGGTCAAGTTTTCCTTAGTTCAAATAAAGGATGAAGAAATGAAATAGTTCTTAACTTCACTGATATTCCTAAAAGTCCATAGGTTGCATTTCCAAACTTGAATAATCGGGAGAAAATGAATAATCGGGAGAAAAGGAATTACCAAGCATTGTCAAGGCGAACTTGATAGCCAACCAAAGATCCATGAGATCCAGGTGGTGGCTCGCATCTCTCATCTGCCACTCTTTCTGCAACAGAAATTGCCTGCAATTCGAACATTCACTATAGATGAAGTAGTGTATAAATGTAAGCACTAAAGCATACGAACATGAATCCAAAAGTATGCCATAGAACACATAATAACAAGTTTATGATTTTATCACAATTTTTGAAGTTGATTAATTATCTTTATCAACCAACAACTTAGTTTACATCAGATGTTATGTGATGTTTAGTTATTATAATTTAGGACATTTATGTGTAGTCGATATTCAAGCTTTAATTAGCAGTTACTATAGTTCTAACTACCAATTTCACATTTACATCAACAAATGAAGATGCATAGGGTCAATATCCCCACACACACCATATTGCATAATATGTTGCTTTGCAGCCTCTTACATGTGCTCCCAGAATACATTTTCTCCCTCATTGTTTTAATATAATGGATATCCTCTATTTTACACAATGCTTTCTCTCTGAGTGTATCAACTTGTGTATGCTGTTGATATAAATGCCTAGAATCATTAAAATGATAAGAACCTCATGATATGTGATGTTTACACAGCTAATATCATCATGGAAAGCTTTGTCTACCAACTTAACCTTTAGTTCTTTTGGCATCATTATATGGAAGCTAACCCTGAGCCACAATACATTGGATGTTGCAACTTATCAAGACCTTAACTATTACCCATTCCTATGTGCTCAATGCTCAGCATTCTAATATAAGTCATCATCTACCACTATGCCATATAGCCCTCTACGTAAGGCAAAGGCCACACTACCATACTTCAATCTATGTAATGCCAAACTTCAATCAATCTAATTTATTTATCAATCAATGATCAATTTCTAACCATAGTAAATTTCAATCAAGTTCTACCATATATAATCATGCTCAATAGATCAAAAGTCCAGCTATAGCAACACAAGTACAAGTCATTATTCATCCTTCAACCTTACAGCAATTTCTAAACCAAGTACATTGTACAATCAATACTAACCACATATACCAAACATCTATCATCTTTGGAAATGAGATAAATAAACAAATGTAATTTAGAATAAGAATCTTAAATTTTCCACAAGAAATAAAATCATACAAAGAATCACCTCATTCTCATCCAAATTCTAAGCTGCCGGTTCGGGTTCGGGTTCGCCGGTACAGCAAAATTACGAAATGGGATTTGAGTTCGTTTGGTTCGTTAGTACAAAAACATGTACAAACTTTATTACAAATTATATATATATATATATATATATATATAAGCATGAATTAGGATTAGAATGTCACATAGTATCATATAAACACCATAAACTTGTAATCATAGCATCATGATTATACCATCATAGCATTATATACTTCAAATATTGGACCATTTAGCAAGAGGCAAAGCAAAGATAATATTAGATCCAATGCTTGAACAAGTGTATTGGAGAAGGGTTAAGTACAATGCTTATTATTACATCACACATAAGCAACCTCTAGAGAAGTTGTCTAAAATCTTAGAGATGTTTGGTAATAACATCATCTTTGTTGAAAAGCTTATGACAATAACTATTTCAATCTCAGTAGGTAAGCAGATATCCAAGACAGAGGCCTATGAAAAGTTATTCTTCAGAAAATATTGTTGCAGCAAAGGCACTGAATATGTCTTCCACGCATGGTTGGATTATGATGAAGTGTGATACCCACCCTTCGTTTGCTTTTCATTTTTATGGTTGAACTCTTTTAGGCCACATTTTCATGTGTGCGTTGGTTATTTCAGTTGTTTTGGTTTTGGAGTTTCTTGGGATGTATGACATTGCATGGTGATTTGATTTATTATGAGCCTATGGTTAGTGTGTGATATCATGTATTATGGATAGACGGCTATGGTTATTTCTATGATGAATATGCACATCAGTGTTACAAGACTCTGTGAGCCCCGAGCCGAGTCCAGGCTCCAGAGTTTTTTTGGCTCTGGACTCGGACTCAGTCGAGTCCAGCAGAGTCCTGCTTAGACTCGTCGAGTCCGAGGACTCTCCGAACTCTGCGAGTCCTGCTATCTGGACTCTGTTGTGGCCAGCAAGAAATAAGGCAAAAAAAAAAGTTAATTTTACTTTCTTTTTTGGGTTTATATTAGTGGAAAAGAGCACATTGTAGACATGGGTGTATTTCAATTCCATGCCTTGAATCAGAGGATTTCAAAGCTAAATTGGGGGTGGGAATCATCAATGAGGTGAAAGGATATATGGCTGAGCTGTCAGTTCACAATGAGAATGAAGTAATAGAGAATGCCAATGGTGAGATGCAGGGATTGTTGTATGGGTGAGATGACTTGGAGGATGTTGTTGTTAAAGCTCTATGAAAATAAGCGTAGGTTCTCAATTATTGTGTATTTGATGTTAATTGACTAAATGATGCATGAAAAAAGCTTTAAATGTTTAAAAAAAAATGAATTTCTTGGGTTTTTCGAATGCCAAGTACTTGTCGAGTCTGGACGCCAACTCCGTGCCCGAGCCCGAAACCAGCTTGTCGAGTCCGAGGCGAGTCCTAGTCTTGTAACTATGATGCACATGTTATGATATCATTGGTATCTATGGATTTTACTGACATACTGACCCTATATCTGTGATTCTACCATTATGCACCTACATAGATCATATGTGTGTTTTACATTTCTATTCAATGTGTCTGATATTGTGAGGGACAGAGTCATAGTTACTTGCTTTGGCGAGATCCAGACGATGTACTAGTCTCTAACATTGTTTGTTATATATTTGCATGTATATGTTCGACTTTGTGATGACAAGTTGCAGGTACTGGGGCATCGTCTTCCCTGAATTGGCAGGAGTGAGCGTGCCCATACACGTGTCTCAATGGTAAAAGAGGGGAGATAACATTTAGTCCTAAATCCCTATCCTAAGCCTATATTTTGTCCTAGGAATGGACACGAATCTGACTAACTACCTTGTCTGAATCCGTCAAGGTGACGTGGATTCGTGAGCCTTTCTGTGTATGGTTGCTCTTGTGTTTTCGGTTGCTTTTCTGTTATGATGGGTTAAATTAGATCAGTGATGCTCTTTGACTTTTTTTAGTAAATGATTATTTATGGTAATTATTAATGTTAATAATTACACCTTTAATATGGTTAAAATATTAATATATTAAATATATGGCTAATTAATAATTAAATATTAATTAAATGCCTATATTTAATTAATTAATTTAATTATTAAGTCTTAATTTAATGATTGAGATTTAATTAAAATTAAATACAATCTATTTAATTAATTAATTTAATTATTAAGTCTTAATTTAATGATTGAGATTTAATTAATATTAAATCTAAAAATTGTATTTAATTATACAAATTTAATTATTAATATTACTTTAAGTTGCATGATTAATTTATTTAATTAAAAATATTTTCATGCATTTTGGAATTATGGCTTTGACTTTAATTTATAAAGTTAAGTTGTGCAATTGATTTAAGTCAAAATTGAAATTGAAGTGTAGTGTTTCTTTTAATTTTTAATTAAAATTTAAATCCCAATTGAAGTTGCACTTTTCCAAAACCTAATTTCCTAATTTTCCTATATATCCGAATTGAAAGCTATTTGGACACATTCAATCAAGTTTGAGGAGAATTTTGAAGTTAGAGAATTTTTGTAAAGCTTGGGAGTATTTTGGATTCACTTTTTCTTTGGGATTGTATCAGATTTGTTCATTGATTGTTGAGGTAGGATTTTGGAACTTTGTAAATTCCAGCTTTTCAGATCCCTGTCTTCTATGCATCTGAATTTGCTAGGATCCTGTGTTTGAAACTTCCTTGGTTGAAATTGTGTAATTATTTTGTTAAAATCTGAAGGAAAAGGGTTTTGGTACAGTTCTATGGTTTTTCTTTCCTGTTTTTTTGTCAGATTTGTATTTTGGGCTTAAGGGTTTCATTAGAATAGTCTGGTTTGTAAATTGATGTTAGGATTTTCAAATCTGAGCAAAAACTCCTTCCTATATGAGAAATCTTTGTATATTCACCAAATGATTGTTGGGCGTCAGATATGTATTGAATCCTTACTCGTGATCGTTAAATCAAACATTTGCCAGTTTACAATCCATGCCTCAGGTTCAAATTTGCTAGAAAATCAAATAGTAGGGTTAAATTGCATGTCAGGAAAACATTTGAACAATAATATACATTGCATATTATTAATCCCCATAAAAAATGGATAGCTATTTAAAAAGAAATTCCCTATTATTCCCCTAAAGATCTATTTCTCTTTCTGTTAAAAAAATTAATTATATACATTGCTTATATTAAGATATGTGAATTCACTGAAAATATATATATGAGTTTTCCTTTTAGTTGTTTTAATCTAAAAAAAATTATTCTGAAAACTTAGTATCATGTTCTAGGTTAATTCTCTTGGGTTCCCTGGCGGGGAGTTACATGAAGTGAACAAGTTTTGGGGATTTTGAGCACTATTCCTCTATTGCTCCAAGCTAAGAATTAAGTTTTCAAATTTGCTCAGTCTTGTGATTATTGTATTAGATATCAATAGACATTGGTTGTACAAGCTTTATGATGATCTTTTTGACAGGGTTACCAAATTTGTCAAGCTTAACATCTTCAAGGAAAATCTGAAAAAACATCCTTGTCTATCTTTTTCTCCCTATTCAGCAATAGATGGAATTACTACGATCTGCTCAAGGAACATACTTATGTAGCACAAGTAGGGGAGAATGTCAATTTATATTTCTGCTCCAAACTAGAGAGATTAGAGGGTCTAGAGATAGTTGGTTGGGTTTTGGACTTGAAACAAAGTTAAATTTGCAAAAAAAAAAACTTTTTTCCACGCCTATCTACCCCAGTTCACCGTGGATCTGCCTGGGTATGACCAGGTTCATCCTGGGTTCATCCCAAACGAACCGACATGCCTGGGTTCGAACCCTGGTCGAAACCAAAGGCCAACTGGACCAGGACGAGTACATTGTTTGAACCGGACCTATACCGAGGTCTAGGACCAGCGAACCTAATAACTTAGTCCAAAATCATGTCAATAAACCATTGGCTTGTATCAAAACGGCTAGCTATTACTGTCTGTTAAATATACCTGGGGCTAGCAACCCTAGACCTGCAAAAAATATAGTGAAAAAGGGATTAATAGTAGTAATAGCCAAACAACTCACTGGAATCTCATAAAAAGGGTGTCATAATGCACAAAAGAAACGCATCTGTGTGAGAAGATCTTCCAAGTTACTTATAGATTTGTATTCAAGGAGACAGATCCAAATCCTGAGCAATTGAGAGTTGTTGTCGGGATAATATGTAATTATGTTTCGGGTGGAATTAGTTAGCGTCCGGAGGTTAGGGAGTTGCGCACGGTTGTGAACCGTCGTGTCCCTTCGGACCTTTATATACTTGTATTACCTTCGGGTAAAGAATCATGGATGTATGCACAGACAATGTTGTAATCAGTTGGCTAGAATGAATAATAACACTTGTCATTCACTTTATGTCTATTATGCTTTATATGTTCAGTTCTGTAATTAACTAGTTACCCCAGCAGGTAAACATTTGGCGCCGCTGCCTAGACGTACTCGGGAAGGAAAAAATAAAATAAATTGATGTGTTGATTATTGCCCGAAGTGAGCAAAGAATTCATGCCCAATCAATTGAACAAAAATAGAAAGAA
>MU225641.1:2010796-2032452 GCA_018584345.1 Thuja plicata
GGCTAGGGAGACAGTATTGTGTTAGCAGAGGCTACAGCTGAAACGTGTTTTTTGTGGAGACCAGTTGGTGTAGGCACAAGAGGAATATGATGTGCTGGGAAAAGAACTACGAAGCTTTTTGAGGGACACCCTTCGCCCTTCTCTTCAATGATTCTATGTAGTGTATTTCATCCTCCTTTCCTTGTAAGTCGTCGGAGACGACTTGTTTTTTGGGGGGGATGATGTTGTCGGGATAATATGTAATTATGTTTCGGGTGGAATTAGTTAGCGTCCGGAGGTTAGGGAGTTGCGCACGGTTGTGAACCGTCGTGTGCCTTCGGACCTTTATATACTTGTATTACCTTCGGGTAAAGAATCATGGATGTATGCACGGACAATGTTGTAATCAGTTGGCTAGAATGAATAATAACACTTGTCATTCACTTTATGTCTATTGTGCTTTATATGTTCAGTTCTGTAATTAACTAGTTACCCCAGCGGGTAAACAAGAGTGAGACTACTTTCCTCCCAATAAAAAATTGTCTCAAATGCAGAGAGATGCAGTGTTGTCACTATTGTAAAATACTCCATTTGATCCTCAATTTACTTGTTAGAGAGCTAAGTATAGCAATGAGGAGACTGTATCTAAGCAGAACAAAAAATGGAAAAAAAGAAAAATGCTTTCCAATTTCATTTCAAATAATATCTTTATATGCAAAGCAGAAAAGGAAGAAAATTCTCAAACCATCCACTCCTATTTAAATTATCTTTAAAAACAAAATATCCAAACCAATATATTCTATTATCCAGGGGCAGTGCAGTTCTTCCACATCCCAGAGTAGTACAAAGAGTCGGAGTTGGGCAAGGCAAATTGCACTAGCCTCCCCAACTCCTCATCAAAAAAGAAGTGCAAAGCCAATAGACATAAGAAATCTTCCTTGGGACTAGTAAATTATGCAGACCATCCCAACATGCTCTAACAAAATAACCATACACTTTGTTGTGTTGTAAACACACGCCCCATTGCAAATGGGGACCCCCTCTTTGTTTTCGCTTAGTTTTAGCTTAGTTGTCGTAGGTGTTTGTTAGCTTTGGTTTAGCTTGGCAATATTTAGTCTCTTGGTCTCCTAAGCAGTCGGGAAGGTTGTAGTATCTTGTCAAGTTCGGGTGGAATTTTGATCAATTTGTGAAAGAAGTATGAAGTTGGAATATTGCGATTGCAAAAGTTGGAAATTGAGGGTGAGATTGTGAAAATTTCACTAAGTGTGAAAAGTGCTAAAGGATGTCAAAATCCTATCACGATCAGGAAGTTGAATGATGAAAGTTTGTTTCAAGGGAAGAGCAAAATTCCATGGTACACCACGAATCTGCACCCTTCATAAAATGGCAACTTCATGGTCATGGTTAATTTTCCTCTCCTGAGAAAAATTTTATGAGTAAAGGTGAGTGGAATTTCATGGTCCACCATGAATTTCCACCCTTCAACAAGTGGGAAATTAAAAACTTCATGGTATCCTTCGCATTTCCACTCTTGGAGATTAAATGTTGGTGAAAGATTAAAGAAAATTAAATCTTCATGGTTAGGGTCATTTTTCCACCCTATAAAATTGAGGAAAAAAAAATCAAGTGGAAATTAAAAATGAAGGGAAACCAAAACTTCATAGTCTTGGTTGATTTTCCACCCTTGAGAAAAAAATTACAAGGTAAAAATGAAAATGTAGAGTGGAAATTCATGGTGAACCATGAACCTCCACCCTACGAAACATTAAGCCTTCATGGTAGGGCTAAATTTTCCACTCTGGGAGAAAATTTATAAAGCAAAATAAGAAAGAAGAGTGAAAATTCATGTCAACCATGAATCTCCACCCTTCATGAAATCAAGCCTTCATAGTAGGGGTCAATTTTCCACTCTAGGAGAACATTTATAAAGCAAAATGAAAAAGAAGAATGGAAATTCATGGTCAACCAAGAACCTCTACCCTTTACGAAATCAAAGCTTCATGGTTTCCTTTGAATTTACTCTCCTTGGTGGAGACAAACAAATAAAAATTACAAAAAACAACAAAGATCAGCGGTGAAAGAGTTCAAAAAGGTAGGAATCATGTCACACTTTTCAGTGGTGACACCAACACAAGTCTACAACAATAGTGGCAATAAGTTCATAAAATTCTACAAACTATTTAAGGAAACAAACAAGTAAATATTACTACCAATTTTAAGGGGCAAAGCTAGTTAAAACTTGTGCTTCAAGCGGTAGGTCATAAAGAAAAGTATGATGAACAAAGAGAAGTTTAAGTATTTAGAGAAATCACAACTTTAGGTTGGCAATGCTAGTACTCCAATTCAAGTGGCAAATCTCAAGTAAAGAGACAAGCTTAAAATGTAAACAAATAATAATTTTTCAATGGTTATGTCATTCTAAAAGTGTACTTCCAGTGGCAAGAGATGATAAGAAGTGCAACCAGCATGAAGCCAAGTTGAAAAATAAACATAAGTCACACTTTTTGCTTGACAATCATAACTTAAAATTTACAAAAAAGGTGGCAAATGCCTTATAAAACCACACCAAGCATGCGAGGCTTTAAGATATGAGAAAATTGAATATTTGGAATGGCGATGCCACTGAAAAGTTCCAACAAATAGTTAAAAAAGTGGCGACCATGTTAGTGATACAAAACAGCCTAAAGAAAGATCAAAATTAAATGAATGTCACACTTTTTAAGAGGCATAGCCAAGGGAAAACAAGAAAGGTGGCAAACTGATTATGATACCATGACAAGAAGAAATTGCATTTTTCAAGTGGAAATGCCATTAGAAAATTGAGACAACGAAGTAGAAATAGATGAGAAAACTGAGATGATAATGAAGATAAATCAAACTAAATTTAAGTGTAAAAAAATTTCAAAGGCAGTGCCAACATAAAAGCATGACAAAGAGGGGGCAAATTGTGGAGAAAACACAAGTAGTTTATTAAGTGAAAGAAGAAGAAGTAATTTGCACTTTTTCAATGCCATTGCAAGCACAAAAGTGCGACAAACATTTCAAGGGAAATAAACATAAAGTGAGTTGCACTTTTCCTATGGCACTACCACCTAAAAGTTACTAGAGACAACCTTCTTAATTGGCATTGCCGCCTAATAATTCACACGTCACACCTAAGTCACAAGGTTCGAGTTCGAGTTCGAGTTCGGCAACTATGAAATTCGGATGAAGTTCGGCAAGGGGAAAAAATTCGAAAAAAAATTCAACATTAAATTCGCTTTATATAAAATTATATTTTATTAGAATATTGATAATATATCCATAAATTATCTAAAATTTAAATTTTAAAAACAAGTTAAAAATACTTTAATTTTTTAAAAAACCTAATTTTTCATTTTTAAGTTAAACAAATTTTGTTACCAAAAACATAATATAAAAGAATACTAACTTAAAGTTTATTTCAAAACATATTAATTAATTAGTAAGTGTTATTTACGGGAGAAAAGTTGAGCAAAAGAAAAAATGCGATAAATTTATAATATTATAATTAAATATAGGTTTTTATAAAAAATTAATATAAATGTATTTAATTATTCACCAATGTCAAACTCAATATTAAAATTTTAATATACTAATATGAAAACAATGTTTAAATTTTTATAAAATACAGAAAAAACCCCTAACGTGCGTCGTGGCCTATCTATACTCGAGTAGAAGTTTTTTCACACCGTCCAACTATTGAACGCCCAAAACATTCGCTGAAGTTCAAACCGTCGCCCTGTGTTGCACCTAGAAACGTCGTCTACAAATAAAATACATTGTGCCCCAACTACTGGTAGCAGATAAACGATCTTCAGCAGTCAACAATGATTTTAAAATCAATACAAATCCACGCGCCTTTTTTCCGTACGAATTCATTCACTAATTTTATGCCGCTGGTAAATGTTCGCCAAATTTTGAACCTCATGCTTGAAGTTCGGCGAACCCTGTGACATAGCGTCACACTATCCAAATTGCTTTGCCATAACAAAACTCCTCTATAAGCAAGATAATCTAAATTTGAGAATTGGGTACAGCCTCATGGTCAAGGTTTCAATGTTTAGTTAAAAATCCTTCCAATTTTTAAAAATATTTTATATTTCGAAACTACTATATTAGCATGTATGCATTTTCAAGAAATGGTGAGAAGAGTTGAAAATTCCAACTTTCTACTTTTTGAAAACTGCATTTTCAAAGGAAATCATCAGTTACATACCCATGGGCAATATTTCAAACTTCATAAAAAGTCAACCATAAAGAATTGCCAAAGTTTTTTAAGTCAAAGTAATTTTAGATTTTTGAAAATGACTTGAGTGACAAAAGCTTCTATTTTCCCAATGGAGTTAGATTTGAGCTTATTATTAGGATTTTTAAGTTTTTCTTAAGACTAGACTTTTTAAACAATTTGCTTCATTTCCTCTTTTCAAAACTAGGGATAGGGCTGTTTTAGAGAGGCACTGTATGGGAATATTATAATATTATTTGATCCCCAGATGCTTCTTCTTGAGAGCTTATAAATAAGTGTTTTTAAGCACATAATTCAAGAACAATTGATGTCAAGCTTATGCCACACAAATTGTGATTTGAAGGTTTACATCAAGTCCTTGGGCTTGTGTAGTGAAGGATAGTGGATGTAAAGCTTAAACACCACAAACCATTCAATTGTTATTGTTATTTAGTAACTGTCAAGAGTAAGTTTGTAATCTGTGAAATAAATTGAATTGAGTAACCTTGGCAAGCTTCGGATTGATGTTAAGTATTCATTAACGTAATAATTTTGTGTATTCCTTTAGCAATGTCTTTTGTGGAATCATGTGATGTTTGTCCATTTTATCATTTCCTGTCTATGTAGATTTATTTGTCTCTAATTTAGCCAATAGCTGACATTCATTAGTGCTATTCTATTAGAACCTTGTTTACAACCAAATACTATTCTTTGATTTAACTAGAGATTGTCTCTATTCGTAATTGTATAGGTTTTTCCTTCTTAAAATGAAAATGTCATTGTAAGCCTTGACTCTTGATAGCCAAACACTTGCATCCAAGGCAAAAACATAGTTAAATATTTACATTTAATACAATCCCTACATGAAATCCTACACAGTGCACATACTTGTAAATTTCTATTAGTTTTAAGTTTAGTTAGATCCCAAGGAGCCCCCCTTACAATTTGAAGAACAGTTGAACAATATGTACTGTTTTGTTTTGTGTTCTTTGACTACAGACATTTTAAAAACATTGACACACCTTCGACGTGCATTTCTACAATATAGTGACTTTTAAGAGTTTATAGAGTAGACCTGATTTGAATGTCTTCCTGCTTTGCAGGACAACCATACTTTGAGGGAAAAAAAAACTTAGGGCCCACTACAATCCTGTTAATATTGCTAGTCTTTCCACCAGATTATTGACATCATGCTTAAAGTCTAGTGCCATTATCACCAATAAATGGTCAGCTATTAAAATAACAAGTAATTATTACCTCCAATGACACTTACGAACAGAACAACCAAAATGATGATAAAATGTTGTCCCTGTCTCTCTCCTTAAACCATAAACAAATCCATTATGTAGGTAGGAAGAGGTTAGACGTAGTCTTTCCATCCTTGAGAAAAGTATAACCCGTTCCTTTTATGGATCATACTCATTTTATTGAATGTTTGGGTAAATTGACACAAGAAAAAAATGCTGAACAGACCTTGGACAACAAACAAAAAGCCACAACAAAAGCTGTAGATGCACACAGCATGCCTTTCATTACAAAACAAAATGCCATCAAATAGAACGCTTAGACCGCACAATCACTACTATTTTTCACATAAATATGTGGAAAACATCGCTATTCACAAGCAAGTTGCATTAGCCAGCAATGCAAAAAGATGAATAGTCTTAGTCTGAAAAGCTCAGTGTCACCATTAGGAAAGTGCACAAACTGTGTAAATCAAAAATCAGGCAGACAGTTCCAGAATATACCGCAATTCTCCGTGGCTGTGTGCATATGATATGACAAAATCCACCCCGTCCTGCTTCAATCAGGTCATCTAATATATACTGTGGAACCTAAAGCAGAAACATTTTCAACCATCAGGAAAACAAAAACAAACTAGAAAAAAAAAATTTATTTTTATATTGGTAATCATTTACAAATATTATGTTTATATGAGCATCAACATGAAACCAATACAAGCTCTTGCGAGCACAACCATGAGACTAATATCAGCTCCGTTCGAACAACCCAACTAGAAACCATCTATGGAAGACCACTAGTCACAACTTAGAAATCCACTTATTTAGAAACCACATCCACATTAGAACCCAAATTAGATGTCTCTTTGGAATTCAACTTTGGGTTTCCACAATAAGAACTCAATGCTTTTCAACACAGCTCAACCCATTGAAAACATAGTTGAGTCCAAAAACTTGTTAAAATGAGTATCCATGAATATATGTAATCATTAATTAAAAAATACTAGTAGTTACAAAAATTGTATTTAATATGGCACATTTCACATAGTTGCTGCATTCAAAATAAATAAAAAATAATAGAATTAAGATGCAAGTAAAATTCAAACTTGATGTAACGACTAAAGTAAAAATCCTGAGTTTTGCTGCAAATAATTATCAATATAATTAAGTACAAGATAATGAAGCACAGTTGAATCCACATAATTGTTAAAACCCATGGAAATCTGCAATCATTAATTAAAACATACTAATAGAGGAGAGGAGCCAATACATGCTCACCCTAACTTCACGCTTCTCAAAATTCTATGTGGATATTTCAAATTACTCTAGATTTTTTACAGTAGTTTATTTGTCAAGTCCCTTACTTAAAAACAAATTTTCAAGTCCATATGGTTAAATATGATGCCACATAAGCATGTTTTTTTGTGAAGGTGTCTAAAATGGTCCCAAAAAGTGATAAGACCAATAGGTGTGCACTAAGTCATGTATAATGGTGCCCTGATTTGGCACCACATAAATGGTTGTTTTTTGAAATTTAGAGGCTTCTTTTTGGGGATATGTATTGATGGGGCATTGTTAGTGCACCACTATAGGGTCTATTTTGTCCACCTACTATAACATGCATTGGACACCACACATGTAATGGCTCCTCTCCCCTAGTTACAAAACAATTATTTTATATTGGCACATTTCACCATAGTTGCTGCATTCAAGATTAAAAAAAATTAATAGTTAAGATGCAAGTAAAATTTGAACTTGAAGTAAAGTAAAAGCCCTGAGCTTTTCTGCAGAACGAATTCATTTGAAGTGGCTTCAGTTGACCTAACACTAAAATTAAAAGCAACATAGAGCACATGATTCAGCAACAAGTTACCTTTTTTATATGTTGAATAAAAACAGACCCTCACTTGCAGTGGCATGCAGATGAGAACTAAATGGTTACTTCTTGTTTCAACCCTTCTTTCACCAAAACATGTTATGCATGACCACCAGTGACTCTGATCTCTTTTTTTTTGTTTTAAACGTTTCTTTTTCAGCATTGAAACTTGTCCAAAACCCATGACTGCACGCCACTAGGGTTTACAGATCGATGAAATTCTGGACAACAGCTGTAAAAGCACACGTTCTCAGGCTTATTGGCCTTCTTTTGTCTTTATAAAACTCTGCCCATAAAATGTATTGAAGTGCACTTGGGATCCAGATTTCTATTTTTAGTATATAGCAGATCCAATCTAGACTGTCTTGGTGTGTACTCTGACTCCATTTAGACATTTTTATTATGTTCAAAACTAGGGCAAACACCCTTGTGTGCTAGCAGTCTAAACAAAATTTGGTGTCTGAAAACGCTTGACCCTTCTTTATATGATGCACACCTCTGCAGTATTTGGTCTGATTTCATCTTGACAACTTTTGTTCATGAACTGTTATGGCACACCTTTTATGTAAAACTGACCATCTTTTCCATTTTTGGCAGATGTTTGCACTTCCTCTGAGCATGTGTTTCTGATTAAAGTGGTCATGCTTAGCTTTTTTTCAGATTCTGGACAGTCTATAACGAAGTGCACACCAATGGTCAAAAGTGGCCTCCTCTTAAATTTACAATATCTAAAACAAAATTGCAGATTGATGTCTTAGGAATCCCAATCTCTTTTAATGAAAATTTCATATAAACTCTGCATGATTCAAAATAAGGGTAGTACACCATTATAACTATGGCGGCTGTGAATGCTTTAAAATCTGCTTCGGAAATTGGAAAACCTGCTGTATCTGAAACAACTCCTACTATGGACCTTACTGGTCTAATTTTATAAAAAAGTTGGGAATGATACAATTGGGTTCATGCTTGGGCCTTATCGATCACCTATATATGCCATTGAACTCCTGATCATCCTTAGCTGACTTTCATGAACATGATAAGCAGGGATCTGGCACTGATTCACTAGACAAGAAATGAACTTCATTCAACTCAACTGTATGAAAACCATTGTATAGGTACAACAAATGAGAAATCCAAAATCCTTGTTTACGTCTGCCCCAGAAGAAACAACAAGCTGATCAGAAGCTCATAGTAATGTTACCAAACAAAAATCTCACAGTTCTTCTCTTTGGTGAATGAATAGTACACACTTGTGGAATAAGTAGTTGGATAGATTGCAAGCAAGATTGGCCTCCTTAAAAGGTGAGTTTTTCTTGGCAGGAAAGATTCGGCTCATAAAATCTGCTCTATGAGTTTTCAAACTTACAACCTGATTCTTTCAAAGATGAACAGGATTGTGAGAAACTTCCTCTGGAATGCACAGAGCAAGCTAGGAATAATCTTATTTTTAAGTGAATAAACTTCTAAACTTTGATAGGAGGCGAACCCATAAACTCCTTGCCATTTCTTGTTAGCCTTGCAGATGGGCATATACAAGAGTGAGTTGCGAAGAAAAATAGATTGTTAAGAAACAATAAAAGTAGAGGGCCCAAAAGGAAGATAGGAAAATCACACCAGAATCCAGATTGAGTCTGTTTAAGGCAATGAAGCCTTATCCTCAAAACTAATGAACTTTGTACTCCCATTTTCAAATAATCATGACCTAATCAAATGTTCAAACAACTGCTCCAGAAACCAATATGTCAGCCCCCACTATCAACACAATCATCATCATATATGGTAAGCTCCAATCCTAGAAATACGTAGAAATAAAAATAACAGCATCCTGCAAAGACCAGATGACTTTACTTGGCGGCAGTCTCTACGAAAAATTCCCACCTAGGACCATCTCCAAAACAAGGGGATTCAAGAATTTTATGAATGTGTCCTATACCTCAGAGCAGAAGAAAACTCTTCAAATGTCCTCCGTTGTTCAATTTTGTTAAGATTTGCGCATAGATACCTCAAACCTTCATATGATCTATATTTGAATGTTTAAGTCCTTGGTCCAAAATGGTTTGTGATGTAGGTTCCTAACACTCTTCGAAGGCGCCTTACCCTTTTATCATTGCAAACTTGTAAGACCACAAATGCATAAATATTGAAAAGAGTTTCATGCAGATAAATTTTGGCGAAGATGCAGAAGGGTACTTCAAAAATAGTAACAATGAACTGTAAAATCTATCAGAGGTAATAAAAATAAAAAGCTCAAGAACTGGACTCTTGTTCCCATACCCAATAAAATGGTTTGCAGAATATTGTGTGATAAATCTCTATCAGATGGATAACCCTTACCAAGTGTTTAAGTTGCAATGAATTCTTCTGATGCACTTATAGGCAACCAAAGTTTGACTAAATCTGGGGGTCTTCTATGAGACGACTTTGGGGCACTTGTTGGCATCTTTTAGAGCACAATTCTAGAGTGCCCCATAACAATGAAGAATTTAGGGGCTTGGTTGAAGCTTTAAGAATAGTCACTTATGGAGCAAAGGTTTGAACATGTTTCACAAATAATCATCCAAGATTTGCTAAACAAATAAGTCTCAAATTGTAAGTTAAAAATCATCCTTTCCCAGGGTAAGGACATATCAACAGGCTCTGAGGAGACCTTTTACAAGCACTGCTTCAGACAGGCTGCCTTCTTCCCAATACAAGCATGGATCAAGACCCTGAAGAATGCATTACAAAAAAAAATGCATTCCATTGGGAGGACTAAGTGTGACAATCTAACATGAGGTTTCACTATTTTAAGGACTAAAAAGGGTTGACTAAGTTTAAGAAAGAGCTCTTGTAAACTTCAGACCGCCCTTCCAACCTTTATTAACACTGTCTTCATTATACTCTTCATTGATTATCTTGCATCTTCCAATTGTATGGCATCCAGAGTCACTTCTGTTTTTATTTTAGTCACAGTAGGAGACCAAGGAGTGACCATAAAGAGGCATAACATGAGAAGAACTCTATGTTCTTACCTGAAAAATATTTCCAACACCATCTTGAAATATGTTCTGTGGATCTGCAATGAAGCCAGACTGGCCATGGTTACAAGAGTATCTTGGCACAATCCAACTCAAAGCAGCAGCCACAACAAGAAATACTGCTGTCAACCCAAACACTTGGTTAACAACCAGCAGCACCATGGCTACTCAGCTGCATCTTATTTTCAGTATTTCAATGTAGTCAATTTGGCAGTTTTTCAGTAGTATTGTGTTTTCAGCCCTTGGGAACAAGTACCAAACTCCTGTAGAAAGCCTTTATAAACAGTCTACCTCGTATTGAAAAACATATTTCATTCAATTGGTGTTTCTTAGGCTTCTCCCTATTTCATTTGTTTCTTTTTCTATCTTGGGTTTTATACAAGAATAAAACCATTGTCATCCCCTATTTACTGAGCAAAAAACTAAGTAATAAAAGAGGTACAGATCCAAAAAAAAAAAATTGCCAAGAGGCAGCAAGAGGGTCTGTACCCAGAATAATATATATTAAGTTTAAAGAATTTTTACATATCAGGGGTGAATATTGATTCAAAAACCCCCATAGAACAAATTGCTACTATCTTCACCATATTTTGTTCCTGACTACCATTGCTATAATCACTACTGTGTAACTTCTAAGAAGAAGGGACATTTCCTCATCCTGTAATATCCCTTCCTTAGGCAGTGCAAACTATAGCAGAGGTTGGCCTATAATCAGGGGTTCCTATAGGTCAGCAGAGTGGATAGGGGACCCATCTAGGGATTTATGGAGCTACACAGGGGCTTTATAAGCCATTTTGGACAGATTGAGACAGTCTCCTATTTTTTAAAAGGGGTTTCTAAATTTTAGGGATTGACTGGGAGTTGACCGGGATGCGTCAGGAGACCTCTGGGATCATTCTAAAGAATTTGGTTGCAGTTCCTATTTTTTAGGGAGGATACCTATTTTTTAGGAGGGGACTACCAGTTCACCTACTACATTTAGACACGACCAGGATGACGTGGGCATCGGCAGTTTTCAGTTTGTAATCCCGATGATGGATTTATGAATAAATTTGGAATAATTAAGTTATCGCCTAATGTTTTAATTTATATAAAAATAAAGTGATTAATTAAGTCACTTTTTAATATAATAAAATATAATAAAGTGGCCCCCTCCATGGCACACATCCCTAGGAGTCATAAGTTATAAGTTGTTTTAAAAAGTGGCCATTTTATTAATGTGCATTTAGGCCCTCAAGAGGTTCGAACTCTCTAGAGGAAGAAATAAAGTTTAATAAACTTTATTTAAAATAAACTTTTGCAACCCTAAAATTGAATTAGGGTTAGGAGTTAATAAAAGGACATGAGGAGGCTTCATTTGGGCATTCTATGATTTATTTTTATATTTGGAAATTGGAGCAGCAGCCGTGTGGAGAAGAAATTCTCAAATCTACTGCAGAGGATGAAAACCCTTCACAGTTTGGTGGCCCACAGAAGTGAGAAATCATATTAAGGACATAATACTTCACTTTGGGATAGGATATCAGCCATTTGTTACAGGAAAAGGGTTATTTTATTGACTGTTTGGAAGTGATAACAATGTGCAGTACTTAAATTAAACAGATCACGGACAGCCATTAGCAGATCAGGCCTTTCAAAAGTCTTTACTACACCAAATTTGCAACTTTCCAGCCTGTCGTACCAATTTGAGCACTTTGGCATCAAACCGTAGGTGGTACATGGAGTTTCTTATTGACTGTGGAGCTGCATCATCATCTACAGCAGTTAGAAATTACATATCAGATCTGGAGCTAAGTTGTAGAGTTGAATTTAGAGTTAGACAGATGACTTTGCATGCCTTTTTTTACTAAGAAAAAATAAACCTTCCAACTCAGATGAGCTGAAGTAAAATCTTTTACCAAGTTCTATTAAATACAACTTTAGTAATACTACCAAAATTCCATCAGAATCCATTTCCCAGAAAGTGAGATAATGTCATCTCTGTGACTCTTCAAAGCACAAAATATCTCACATGAGTCAAACAAAAAACAAACAAATCACTTTAATCTAATTGCTCACTAAATCTGCATACAGATATTAAAATCAAGGGGGCTACCATCAGTTAGGGCAACAAAAACAAAGTTGCCCCTTGGCGACAATCAATCTTTCAACAATTGAGTTGAACCAGAGGTGCTCCAATTACAAACGATAGAAAAAATTGCATGCAAGTATCTGGTAAATTTTACTGAACATAATGGAAAATATTTGTACAAAAGCATAGTTCATTGGCTTGGAACGTACCTCTATTATGATCCTATAATCCAAGAAACAACCCCACCAAATTCTTTGTTGTTACAAACTCATTCAACAACTTTATTATAATAGCTACTAACCATTAACTAATATATGAAAATAAAGTTTTAAAGCTATTAAATAAAGAACCTAAATAATTTATTCACTAACTATGGTGAATTACTTAATTCCTAACATTCTAGTCCACCAAATCACCTTCAACCATGGCCACTTACAAGAGATTATGAATTCCATGTGCTTTTGTCAAAAAAATAGTGTAATCTGCCTCCACTAAAACATGGACTGTCGAAAAAAACATGTGTGAATGTTGGCCTAGATGATTTGTTTTCCTTTGACATTTATTCAAGTTTGATCGAGGCACCTCACAGACGTAACTAATGATCTAACTTATAAATGACTCAGTTCATGAAAATTTTGACTCCTGGCAGCATAACAGTGAAACCAAGCTCCTTGAAACCAGGAGTCAATGAGCATCAGCCAGTAACTTTTATCCATATAAATTGTCAAGCTGAGAAATCTGAGCAGACACAAGCTGATGTAATGTCCCCTTTTTGGGGTACATTATATTGAGCCATGTCGTTAACCTATTTACCTTGATCCGAAGGGCTGACCGTGGCGTGACAGTGTTCCAGGGGATAATTGGCCTTGGTGCTTTCAGTTCCAGGACAATCGGTGCAGTTTCTGCGGGTTTCCAGGGAACTTACTATTTATAGTAAGTCAGTAGGGGTCAGAATTCTCAGCTTTTCAGTAGTGGACTTGGAGCGTCTCGTCGAGAGCTTTCCGGCGAGCTATCACACGACGGCATCCGAGCTCGTTTGGGCTCCCGTTTTAATGCCGGATGATTTCCTTACTTATTTATTATTTTACTTTATAACTCAACGGTCATTTATTTAAAGTGACTTAAAGCGAGTCTATAAAGTGACGAAATGGGCATACGAAGAGTCACAGTGGGGAAACTGAAGAGTCACAGCTGCAGCCATAAGAGGAGGTTTTGGAGACTCATTGAGGATGCTTCAGTATTATAGATTTTATTTCTCCTTGAGAATTCGAGAAGCTTTAGCTATCGAATCAGAAATCTGAGGACGGAAACCTTCAGCATTTCTTGGTGGATTGGACGGAAACCCAATTCATCCCAGTGCGGATTCACTTCAGAGTTCGCCATTGTTTCATCAAGTTCTTGATCATCCGATCTCACTATTATTTATGTATTTCAGTTTGGTTATTGTATTGCCGTTGTATAATACAAAACCATATTTCTGAGGTTTTCATGAGAATGTACTTGCTGGTTATTTGAATATATATATCTGCTGGTTATTGTTCTGGGTTCGACGATTATTTGCATGTTATTGTCTGTTTTAAATCTGCATGAGATTAATTGGGAAAAATCAGTAAATGGCCGGTTAGGGTCATTTTAGTGGTATCAGAGCTATAGATCTTGCCAGCCTGTGAGGTTTTCATCAGAAACAAATTGGCAGAAGGGTTTTCTTTATGAGTAACAGAAATGTATGGCTTGATTGCCTGATAAATTATTTTAGTAATAATGAAAAGATCTCCAGTCACAGGTCGGACATTATTTTGTGGCATTTAATGTGTTTGGCGTAGCAATTCAGAGTGGCCAATATTATTCTACTGTTGGTGATTCATATATAGCTTTGGTGGGGGTCGTCCCAAGTTTTGGTATTTCTCTGGTTAAAGGGGTGGAATTAATATTGGGAACTGGAACTTCTTAAAGTTGGGGCATCAAGCTTATTTGCCATAAGATTATTTTCATGAGCCTTCAAAATACAAGTGGATTTAAATAAAATATAATTGTCTACAGTTAATTTAATGCCGCGGGCATATTACAAATTGAAGGTCTCAATACTAGAAGTTTGGATGGAGAAGTTGATTTAATATTTGAAGGGAATACTATGAAGTTGCCGCAATTATTACAAATTAAAAATTGTTATATTTAAGCCAATAATATCTGTTGTCAGGAATATCTACATTTCCTTGGCGGTGAATACTTGGCCTTGGTTTTTCAATGTATGCTTTAATCAAAGATATCTCATCGTGAAGTATAATTGTGGGATGCGGTAGTCTGAGCTTTGATAGCATCATTGCAATATGAATGTTTTTATTCAAAAATATTGCAAACGAAGTAATTTATCGAGCTTCTTGGGAAGCACCGCGTGTAGCATCCGTGGACACATGGAAGTTGACGGCACCCATCTTCTGTGCTAGCTTTCCCGTTGAGCTTTCCCGTAGACTCCAGACAGTACACAAGTGGCATTGGGCAGACGGTTTTATAGCTGGGCTGAGGCACGATAGGAGTACGGGGAAAGTACGTCGGGGTCAACAGCAGGCCACAGCGTGGAGGTGCTTACACCATGAAGATAGCTGTGTTAAAAGAATATTGCTTACGTATTCATGCATATCACTCCGCTATTAGCATACAACGATTTGAAGTGTAAGGCAGATTGAGTTATTGCAAGATCTTATGTATTAGCAATGCTAGGCATCAAGCCTGAAAGCGTTTCTGGTGGGTGATTATATTAAAATGGTAATAGTTTGTGCATAGCTGGGTGTTGACAGACGCAGGGGTGTCATTCACTGCCTCATGCCATCCATTCACAGGTTTATATACACCAATTGGAGACAAGTCGGTTAAAGACGACTCAACTTGAACAAGAGCTTCAGCGTGCTCGATAGCAGGGTTTCTTCATTGCAGGGGGGGTATTTTGGAGATCAAAGTCATTCCACGAGTGGAAATGGAGCTTTAGCCTTTGACATGGATTATGCACGTTGGTTAGATGAACATCATAGCAGGCAAATGATCTGAGATCTGTAGTAAATTCACATGTTGGGGACAGGGAACTGAGACTTTTAGTTGATGGTGTCATTGCACATTATGAGGAGATTTTTTGATTTAAGAGCATAGCTGTAAAGTCTGATGTTTTCCATATGGTCTCTGGTATGTGGAAGACTCCGACTGTATCAGATTGTTAGTTGTTGGAAATTTTGTTGATCACTTGCTTGGCATTTATTACTTCTGGTTTTGAAATAAAAGGCAAATACACTGAATACATTGTTCAAGAAGGAATTATTTAAAACAAACAAATATAGATTTGAACTCAAATGTCACGCGAAGAGCTAGTCAGACTTATTTCAGTATTTATTTCTGTTTTAAATATGCAAAGCATTGAATAGTTACAATTTCAAGGAAGCCTTCGAAACACTTCAGCTATTGTCAGAACAGATTGGAAAACTAAATCTTAAGAGTACAGCCAGTCAGACCTTGAGACTAAGACATTCAATAAATTTCCTTGTGAGTTTAGTGCTGGTGTAAATCCAGTATCTACAACAGATGATTACAGCCCATTAGCAACAACTGTTATCATTATCATATGAGATTAACAGGATCTAGACAGCAGGGATTATTACAGAGAACTGAAACTCAGAAAAAATCAGAATTCGAATACTCTTCTTGCCAATTGGTTGACAAAATGGCAAAACGATTCCACTAGGTTTTGGGCAGACCTTGAAGGTGTTCTTATATTGCTATACTTTCCAGATTGGTGCAGGTAGCATAAAACAGATTTGGCCAAGGTTGTCACAATTGGAATTGGTCCTCAGTTTGAACAGCAGGATAGGTCTCGATGGAGAGATTGTCTAGCAGCACACAAGTTTGGAAGGATCTTGCTAAAGTGCAGCAACAGTTAGCCCAGTTTTCACAACCGGATAAAAGGACTGAAATTCTCAGCATGTATGATGAGTACAACACACTCCCTCCACAAGTTCAGAAAGATTTAACCTTCTCTAACTTCTTGGACTTTCATCCAAAGTTTCAACGCAAAACTTTAATGGAAAGAAAGCAGTGTCAGGATTTGGCTCGAGATCTACTTGCACAAGACAGGTGCAGAAATTCTTATGAAGAGTTTCCAACTATCATTACTCAACCTATAAGTGAACAAAAAACTAAGTCAGTTATTGAAGAAAGGCCTTATGAGGTTGACCTTGAAGCAGGAAATTGCAAAACAATTATTGAACCCATGCATGAAAGAGAGGCTAAAGAAGAGGTAGCAAATATACAGGTTACAGAATATGAGGAATCATGTGATTTCTATAACAGCGCATTGCGTATGCATAATGCAGATTGGGATGACCCATTAGATAATGCATCCCAAAATGACAATGAGGAGAAGCATGCCTTGAAGGGCCAGTTGAAAGTCAATAACGATGCTATTATTGCAGCTCTTATTCACCATGATAGTACTCATCAGATCATTGAGGAGCTTTACAGGAAAGCTCAGAAAGAGGCAGGACAAGGTGATATAAGGATTGGATCCTATGTTACAGAGTTACGGGAGGTCAGATCAGCATTTGAGGTTTCAAAATCAGAATATCTATGCTTACTGTCGGTTTGCGACTACCTGCTACAGGTTGCAGAAATTTATGTTGAGCAGTTGAGGGCAAAGGTGACGAGGTTAACAAGCTCAACAGAGAGCTTAATGTTGCTCAGGAAACATTGGAGCACACATGTCTTGCTCTTCAGGAAGCAAGAAATCAGATTGTTGCCTCTAGTCATTACAAGGAACAAGACGACAGAGAGAGGTCTGAATTCTTTCAGGAAGTGATTCAGGAACTCGATAGCATACAACAGACCTATGACTTGGATAGCTGTCCCAAAAGAGCTTTGGATCATCCAGAGTTCCTTAGCAAGTTGGATAACTTTCAGGTGATCGACAATTTCCTGTTTGAGATGGATGCCAACTTGATATTTGATAATCCTATCTTCGAGCTAGAGGAGGACGGTATTTCCTATCTCCATGACGAGGATGAGACTGATTGCAGGATTTGGGACCCTGGTTCAGTTACTACAGTTGGGTCTTGGTCACCAGATGGGAGTAACAAGGTGAGTTCAGTTGTTGAACAATTGGGTTTCTACATCAGCGGTTCAGGATGGGTTCACACGGCTGGGACTCCACCACATTACCATACCGATTCATCCAATGCTTGTGATAATTCTATCACCACATATTTTAGGCATGATGATGATGATCGGATAGAGCTTATTTAGTACGGGGTTATTGAGCTTGGTATGATGATTATGCTTGTTGGGGTGAGTTTTTCACACAATGGTATACATTGTATGACTCCGGGTATTGAGAGACAGTCATGGAGTCCTTATGCTGATTTGGGGTTTCCAGCAAAGCTATTCAGTGCGTCATAGGTGGGAGCCTTATCCGGCAATCTTGATAGTTTGCCTCTTCGACACAGTTGTTGGTTCAGATTACATACCAGAGGGGTTGCTTTATGGCAGATGGATACTTCCAATATGTCACTCAGTTTGGACAATGAGCATCGAGATATTTCAGTCAGCTGGGAAGTTGTATGGCTCTTTTGCTTGTGGGATCCAAGAGGCGCATACTCGCGGCTGGTTCTCATTTTTGGAGCCGCTTGACAGGAGACTTGGTTTTCTCTGGCATATGACGGTAGAGGCGCGGGAGATCCCAGTTGGAGTGAGGTCCTCAGTTGGGTTGAGATCCTTACAGATGTTAGCAGCACAGGGCAAATTGGTTCGACAGATCCTGCAGTGATTTGGGATCCTGACATTATTTGGGCTGCTGGTTGGTTACTGTATGAGTGGCTTCACAGACCGGAGCATGATGACTGGGTCAGTTTCACACGTTTGGTTGGAGTCGCCTCCCAGAGGTTGGTTTGGGATCCCGGTATTTGATCTCAGTGGGTAGACACCGATTACTTGAGGGCAAGCAATCTCCGGGAAGGGATGATTGTAATGTCCCCTTTTTGGGGTACATTATATTGAGCCGTGTCGTTAACCTATTTACCTTGATCCGAAAAGCTGACCGTGGGGTGACAGTGTTCTAGGGGATAATTGGCCTTGGTGGTTTCAGTTCCAAGCCAATCGGTGCAGTTTCTGCGGGTTTCCAGGGAACTTACTATTTATAGTAAGTCAGCAGGGGTCAGAATTCTCGGCTTTTCAGTAGTGGACTTGGAGCGTCTCGTCGAGAGCTTTCCGGCGAGCTATCACACGACGGCATCCAAGCTCGTTTGGGCTCCCGTATTAATGTCGGATGATTTCCTCACTTATTATTTTACTTTATAACTCAACGGTCATTTATTTAAAGTGACTTAAAGTGAGTCTATAAAGGGACGAAATGGGCATACGAAGAGTCGCAGTGGGGAAACTGAAGAGTCACAACTGCAACCATAAGAGGAGGTTTTGGAGACTCATTGAGGATGCTTCAGTATTATAGATTTTATTTCTCCTTGAGAATTCAAGAAGCTTCAGCTATCGAATCAGAAATCTGAGGACGGAAACCTTCAACATTTCTTGGTGGATTGGACAGAAACCCGATTCATCCCGATGCAGATTCACTTCAACGTTCGCCATTGTTTCATCAAGTTCTTGATCAACCAATCTCACTATTATTTATGTATTTCAGTTTGGATATTGTACTGTTTCGTTATTGTATTGTCGTTGTATAATACAAAACCATATTTCTGAGGTTTTCATGAGAATGTACTTGCTGGTTATTTGAATATATATATCTGCTGGTTATTGTTCAGGGTTCGACGATTATTTGCATGTTATTGTCTGTTTTAAATCTGCATGAGATTAATAGGGAAAAATCAGTAAATGGCCGGTTAGGGTCATTTCAGCTGATGACCTCAAAGTTGCATCAGTCAGAAATAAATCCTTCTGGCAATGCCACGAGTTGTAGACAGACAAGCCATGATTCAAAGATAAGCATGTCGTCCTTGAGATTTTACAAGAAAGGAATAATAATATCATCAAAACAAGAATGTGATTAAAAGTTTATAAAACATGCATACCTGAGTTGTCTTTCCGCACCCAGTCTCCCCACTGACAACAACAACATCATTGTCTTTCATTAGTTCAAGAAACTGTGACTTTGCCTCTGCCATAGGAAGAGCCCTCCTAGCTTCCAGCATCACCTATTAATACAAAAGAATGACGATAAAAATCATTGAAAACTATGATTGCAAAAAGAATATCTTACATGCCCGAATTTGGATGAGCTCCTATCATCCAAGGAAAACCATTGGACAATCAGATGCAAAAGAATATAGCATTGAAGAGAAGATGAAAATGTAGAAAATGTTAGGATACATGCTACCAAATTATTTTCTGTGAATTGAAAGGTGTGCTTTTAATGAATAACAAGATACTCCAAATCACAAGTTTAAATCTATTCAAGCTCTTGTCTCAAGCTTCTGGACTAAAATCCAATACATAAAGGTTAACCGTTGCATGATGAATAAGGTCATTGTAATATCCCTTGCTAGTTCTGACCTCAAACTGCTGATTAGAGGTTCAAGAAATATCATCAAACACTTTGCATACAGTCTTTATGCTTGTTGGATTTGTGTTTCAGTTTGTTTATGCTTGCTTGGAATGATGTCAAATGTGATTGAAATGCCTGCAAATGATGTTTTTGAATGCTGCTACTAATGCATGATGGGCTGACAATATAATAGAAATGATATACTAACTGTTTTTGACCTTTCTCATACATATGAGTGACTGAAATCAACTTGTACAACGAGTTGACATATTGTCAAACACGTTACATGCATCCTAGGAAAACCAATATTCATCTACAGCAAAGGGACATTATTACAAACACTTGGCATGCATATTCAAGACTGAAATCTTCATCAACAGCAATGGATAATTTGTCAAACAGTTAAAATGCAACCTTTAATCTATTGACTATCTCTTTAAAGCCTTTACAATACCAAAGCATACCCGGAATTTAGAAGATAACAAGATTACCAAAATTCTGGAAATGAACGGCAGAGTAGATGACTAATAAAACATTCAATCTGCTATACTTATTAATGTCTCCACCTGAATAATGTAGCACAAGAAGACTCTCACGTGCCAATGCAGAAGCAAGCACAAACCAACATTAAATGATTTCAATAAATATTTATCTTCAAACTTCTGACCTGCAAAGAATAAACTTCAAAATCCCTTGTGAAACGAGTGATATTTCCACCAATAAAGCTCAAATGTGACCTCCCCATGAAGCCACCAGCACAATCGAAGAGAGGCTATGTTCTCCAAGATTGAATTTACAGCAAAACCCTAGGTTGCTTCTTCAAAGCCAAAGCTTGTAAGTTATGAGAAGTGTATTCATAAAGCCTCATGATCGATTTATTAATTGGGAATTATAAAAGTCAAAGGCAAAAGGAAACGGATGTAGTAGGAAATAAAGTCATTTTGTATTAAGACTTAATTATGTATTGTCGGAGGGCAGTTAGGAGCGAGGAGGTGCGCCTGTTGGTTTCCCCAACCAACCGGCTACTTTATATATTTGTGTTGGGTTATTGTATGGTTGTTGGTTCTATGGTATTAATAAAGAGAATAAACACTTCCTCGCCAATCTGGCATTCTGGTATGGTACGTTATATCTTTCATTGATATTGGTAGTTAGTGAAGCATTGATAACTGGTTGAATGGTATACATGAAGGTTTTATGTATAGTCCTGCATAGTTGGTATTTCTCTATTGATTGTGTTGTGTGGTTATGTACATGGTGGAATAATAACCATTCTACATTTTGGCGCCGCTGCCTAAGTTCGAACCTGGAGGTCCTAGTGCAGAGGAAAGAGTACCAAGGTACGATCAAGACGCGTGGAGGTAGCCTCAATAGTGCGGTACGTGGAAGGGAAGCCGAGAGAGCGGTTCCACATTGCCACGGTACAGACTGATTTTGGTACCAACCAGCGTGGAGGATCTACATTGCGGAATTTCTCGACTCCTGGCTAGACAATTGGCCCACTTGAACAATTCATGCCCCTGTTTCCGAACAAATACCCCAAACGCAGAACCGAAGAAGAAACTGAAGAAGAAGCGGGAGTGCGGATTCTGGGCCAACAACAACAGGAAGCAAGACGTCGCCGCTTGCGAGAGTTGGGGAACCAATCTCTAAACGAAAGGCACCTTGAGGAAACCTTGATCCAAAATACCA
>MU225641.1:2051206-2069697 GCA_018584345.1 Thuja plicata
CACATCTTTCTACTAAAATCATCAACAATAAGCAAAAAATATTTGCAACCAGTAACTGAAGGTGTATTCATAGGACCACAAATATCAGCATGAAGTAATTGAAGTACCTGAGATGCACGCCAAGAATTGCCATCTTTGAAGGGAGTCTGATGTTGTTTGCCAGCTTGACAAGCGTCACATACTCCAAGAGGCTGCGTCTGAATAAGAGGTAGGCCAGAAACAAGGTCCTCCCGGGACAGCTGGGAGAGATACTGGATGTTGAGATGTCCATATCGCTGATGCCACAGAGTACTGAGAGATAAATCACGAGCTGCCATAGCTATTTCAGGAGAATCACCAGTGTTAGTAAGCCGATATAGGCCATGATCCTCTAGACCAGAAGCAACAGTAAGACGAGTCACTCGATCAATAATGGAACATTTGTGGGTACAAAACACCACATCCAACTGAGGAGAATTTCTCATGATTTGACTCACAGAGAGAAGATTGAGTGCCATACCAGGAACATAGCATACATTGAGAAAGATGAGTTGACACCCACCAGACTGTATCTGAACATTTCCTCTGCCAATAATTTTGAACTCCTCTCCTCCGCCAAACACAACTGAATCACTGTATGGATAGAAATCCGTAAACCAGTCACGCCGATGAGAAAAATGGCGTGAAGCACCAGAGTCGATATACCAAGCAGACGAACGGTCTACCTCTGAAGGGCTTTTAGCCATAAAAGTGTAGAACACAGACTCCTTTGTCTCTGAATGTTCAGCAATATTGGCCTGCTGATTTGACCCTCCCAGCTTCTTTTGTTCGGAAGTGAGTCGCTGACGACAATCTTTCTTCATGTGGCCGTACTTACGACAATAATGACACTAAACACTCTTTTGCTGAAAATTGTCGGAGGATTGATGTGAACTGACCTGTTGAGATGACTGAGATGATTGAAACTTGGCTGCAAGGGCTTGTTCTGACGAGGTTGAGGAAGCACGGCTACCAAACTGCTGCTTCCAGCGATCCTGCTGTAGGAGTTTGGTGCACAACTCTGGGAATTTCAGATCAACATTAGTTGAGGTAATGTTGAGTCTTGATGAAGTGCTCATAAGATACTGGTAGACTTTTCAGGGTAATAACTACCATATCTTCTTCCTCCATTTTCCGACCGATAGCTTCAAGCTGATCACGAATGTCCTTAATCTTCGTGAGATGCTCCTGTAAGGACACATGTCCATCCATCATGATGGAGAACAACTGGTTCTTGAGAAAGAACGCGCGACTCTTGTCGGATGTTTCATGCAGCTCCTTCACATATTTCCAGATGTCTGCAGCCGACTTGCCAGAGGGGATCTGAGGTAACTGGTCATCTGTAATAGACAGCTTTAGAAGCATGACAGCTTCTCTCTTTCGATCATCAAACTTGTCTTGATCAGTGCCTGGTGTGGTGGGACGAGTTTCTGTGCCCAAAACCAATGCATCGAGGCGGCGATACTCAAATACGGTCAACATACGCTGTTTCCAGGTATTGTAATTACTACCATTAAACCGTTGATTTCCTTCTAACATCAGATTGGTCAAAGATGCTATGATTTAAGCAGAATTAGATATACACTGTACATGCACGGATTTCAATGCACTTTTCTGGCTGGCCCAGAAAAATCTGACAGGTACCCAGAAATGCTGACAGAAAACCCAGAAAGAATCTGAAGTCGAAATTCAAATCCGCTGGCTCGAAAATCGAGACACAGAAACCAAGGCACCCGGAAAAATCTGACACCAACCCAGTTGAGATTTTGAGAAACCCACCAGGGATCTATAAGAAAATTTTCAAACCGGTACAGGTATTTAGGGTTTCGAAGAAAACCCTAGTCGACTGGAGAAAACTTCAGAAAAACCAAATTTCTTGATATCAATGGCGGATTGGAAAACAACAGGACGCGGTTGGCTTCCACCAATGAGGTCGTTTTTGAGTTGTGAGGTCAAAAACGACACTTGATGGCCGATTTGTGTCGTTTGAGCAGGCCGTGCAAGCAGTTGCAGGTCGCGCCACAGGTGGTGGTCGCGGACGAAGGCACAGGGCGCGGATGAACACCAGTCGCGTGAATACAAGGTATCGGCCGCGCGAGCAGTTGCCAGTCGCGCCACAGGGGGTAGTCGCGGACGAAGCACAACCCTAGGAGCTCTAATATGAAGATTTCGCGGGGGTCTGAAGACAGAAGAAAGCCTTAGCAATCTCGACCCAAATAGATTCGTAAACAGACTAGCGATTTCAAACAACCAAGCTCTGATACCATAAAATAATGGAATAGATTATTTCGTATATATTGAATGAAATAATTACAAAGAGCTAGAAGCTCATATAAACAACATCGAAGATACAAAGAATAGCAACTATCTAAAGATAGATTGCAAAAGAATAGGAACAGCAAGATAGAGCATTAAAGAAACTAACTAATATTAGAAACATTCTAATAGTATATCTTTTGACTTGCATAAAAAATTTGTTTCCTGAGTATCTGAGAATTCATTTAGACGTTCTTCTACAAGACTCCATGCCTTTTGGAATATCCATGTTTTGTTTTAGAGAACAGTCTATCCCTAACAGCAACCTGAATACTAACAGCAATATGAAGCGGTCAGCTCCTATTCTCCTTTTCAACGAGTGACCCAAACAATCTTACCCTTCCACTTTTGACAGGTTGGTAGTCAAGAAGAGACTCGTGTTGCTAGAAAAATGAAACTTTGGTAGCAATCTATATTATTATTCCAATGTATTGTTCCTTGCTCAATCTGCCCTTATTCTTTGCTTTGAAAGTGTGACATTCTGTCAAACATCTTGCATGCAAACTACTGCCAGTTTCTTTTCACAAGCATAGTTTTACTTGTTCCTCCAAGTATGGACCACACATGTTCTCAGAATATGAACAGCAATCCTCTATAGACAATTGTAGCAGTCTTCAAGCTTCTTTTCCCTGCCTATCTGAATGTTGGTGCTCCAATATCAGAAAATAAAAACCATCACTTAATAAACTCCACCCAAGAGGCATCCCATCATATTCCAATCCTCTCAAATACTGCTGCAAATTTCTTGAACAATACCACTGTAGCTCGCAGCTGTCTCTTCTCAAAGCTTGAGTTCCCACACCAATGCTGAAATCATTGAAGGCACAAAATTTCACGAAACTGCAGTTTCAGACTCGCGACACAATATTGCTACGGAATGATGAACAGTAATTCAAAAATATCACAGAATATGGATGTCTGCAACAAGTGCCAGGTCACAAAACGTCAACACATCTACAACATCGGATGAGCAACTCACAAGAATGACACCATGTCGCCATGTAAAATGTTCCCCACAAGATGTCAACACTAAACAACTGGATACAAGAGACTCGCGTGACAAAGAGTCGCAGAACAAACAGTGAAGTCTGCTAACAATCAGAACCCCTGCGAACTGGAAGTACTACAAACATGGTTACCGTTCCAACAGTGATTAAAGGAATTCGCTAGCCACAACGACCCTCTATACTCTATTGCGATGATATTTGGAAGATACACAAGGTAGAGGAGTTCCCGTATATGCTTCCCTTTAGTAACGGCAACTATCGATAACAATATGATCAATGTAATGCCCAACGATTATTATTCTCAGCACTTTCTATAGTTTGCATTAAGAAATATATTTGATGCACCGTAATGGTTTCCTTAATATTTCATTTAATATGGTAGTCGCAAACCTTCAATATTTCGATACAAATATTTCCTTTAAACATTAATCCTCCGCCAAACATAATATTTGATACAAATTTACTCCTTATCGAATCAATTATTCCCGTCAAACAAGAAGCCAAATAAGAAATCAGGGCCCACCATAAATATTTCAAATAACATTAGCTAGTTCGGCACTTCAAAAGCACACTGCAAAAGTATGTGAACTGTCATAATTATTTCCAGCACAAATATTTCAAAGCCAAATATTATCGTTCTAGACCATATCGGTAGCCTCAAATTATCTTCGAACTTTATCAAATAAAATCGGGCCCACTCAAATGCATTCACAATATGAATTCACAGCAAATGTTTTTCAACACTAACCATAATAAAATATTAACAAGGCCCGATGAATATTTATCTTCAACTTCACGGTATGCGCCCAGTTTGTCAAAAACGGATTCCCTCTAAACATTCAACAGCATTAAAGCTCAATACCAAAACAATGAATCAACTCCAGAAAATTGTTATCGCAATGTCTGCAAAAATATTAACCCTTTCGACCATGTGTTAAACGCCCAGACTTTATAAAAACCTCCACTTTAAATACATCGCCAGCAAATTTTAATTCCCACCAAATAAATTAGTGAACACAATTGATTTAATTGCCTCTAATGTTTGATTGATATTTTTTGTCTCATTTGCTCATAAACCTCACAGGCTGGAATTTTTCTCTGATAAAACTCTGATAAAAACTTTTCTAGAAATTTGTTTCTGAATAAACTCCACAGGCTAGCAGGAAAACCAGCTCTGATACCACTGAAATGTCCCAAACCGGATATTTTTTTCCAATTTCCTCAAATGTAACTCAGAACATTTAAATAAATACATTCATGCAAATAAACCATTGATTCACAACAAATAACCAGCAATATGTTCCAATAAAACCCTCAGCAAATATTATTGCATTATACAACAACAATACAATAACAATGGGATTTCAACAATCCAAAATCTGAACTACAA
Source organism: Thuja plicata (assembly GCA_018584345.1). Taxonomy (NCBI): domain Eukaryota; kingdom Viridiplantae; phylum Streptophyta; class Pinopsida; order Cupressales; family Cupressaceae; genus Thuja; species Thuja plicata. The sequence goes on from MU225641.1 coordinate 2,055,938, forward strand.
TATTTAACAGTAATATCAAATGACAAGAATCTGGAAGTGCAATGGTGAACTCCGTCGCGAATCCACCTCAGAGATGAACTGGATTTCCGTCTTCAGGTTTCAGAATCGAAAGCTGGAAGCTCTTTGGATTCTCCAAGAGAAAATGAATTCATAAACTAAACATGCCTCAAATGAATCTCCATTCCTTCTTTTAAAGCAACAGCTGTGACTCTTCAATTTCCCTTCTCTGTCTTTTCATTTCCCACTTTTTGTCACTTTAAAGTAATCATCCATTTAATAATAAAGTATGAAATCTTCTGGCATTAAAATGGATGACCAAACAAACTCAGAAGTGGACGTGTGATAGCTTGCCAGAAAGCTCTCGACGATATGCTCCAAGTCCAATACTGAAATGCCACAAAGACTGAACTCTGTTGACTTACTATAAATAGTAAGTATCTGGAAACCCTGTGGAAACTACTCTGATTGGCCTGAAACTTGGCCAAACATCATACTGACCCCAGTCAAGCCTTGGTTAGCCTATCGGGCCAAGATAAAACGGCTAACGCAACAACAGAAATAATGTGCCCGAAAAAGGGGACATTACATGTTGTTGGAAGCTAGGTGATGCAGGAGTATCTTGGGTCCTTGGTAATCTTGCATCATCCAAAAAAACAATCGGTGTTCTAGTGGACTCTTGTTACCAATTTTTATTTTTGTTGTTGTTCTTGGTCACCGGTTAGGTGATTGTTGGCTCGGTGAAGTTTTGTGGATCTTCAGAAGGTGCGGTCATGATATGTTATTCATGGGGTCATTAGGAAGCTTGTCCTATGATAGCAACTCGTTTGAAGTTACCGTGCTCAAGTTATGTTGCATTCTATGACTAGATGTATGAAGGAGTTTCTGGTTCCAGGCAATTTTCTGAGATTTGGTGAGCAGTCAATCTGGAGAGATGTTGGGAAGGAATGGTCAAAAGGGTTTGTTCCTTATTGTTCATAGATGCTACATCTATGAAGCGCTTCTTTTGGCGAAGTAGTTTTGTTGTTGTTCTTCATGACACTGGTTCTTGGAGTTAACCGGTTGATTGAACGAGGTTGCGGTCGTTGTTGTGATCGTTGGTGATGAATGGCGTGATTTCCTAGGTGGATCTATGTGTGGCCGACTTGATTTGTTGGATAGGTCCTCGTGAAACGAATTAAATGTTGTATTTAATTGGGGTTAAGGCCGACTGGGTCAAACACATTTCTTGGGATATGTAAAGTTGGTTGAGGCTAACCTATATGTGTTTGTGTATAAATTTAGGGCTTGCGATCATTTGGGTAGCAAGAAATAGCGAGGAAGAAGTCTCGAGAAGGGCTGAATAGCAGAGAAGCTGCTAGAGGATTGCTCTGAGACTTAGGAAGATCTGGAATGGGTTTGAGTTGGGCTTTGTTGTTAGGTTTTTCTTTGTACCTAGCCAAAACCAGGAAGGCCTTACAGCCCGGCATGTATAAAGAAATTATGATTAATAAAACTTGTTGTTTGGATGCAATTCATGTTGTTGTTGATTGTATCTTGTTGATTGCCGTTGTGTTGTTAACTGCTGCAAGGATTTGACATCTCCTCTGGGTATTCTCTGTCCTTGACTGCATCACCAAGGAAGTAAAAGCAAAAAAGAAGAAAAATAAAGAGGACATCTTCAGCCCAGAGGACTATTGGTTCAATGGTCCTATGGTCAAAACAAGGCAAAACAAGGCAGGGGTAGGTCCAGTTTGTCTTTATTGTTTTTATTATAATGTTTAAAATGTTATACTCTGTAAAGCCCATTTTGGCTATGGTGTATGGGCTAGTAGCGGGTGTCTGGTTTGATCCTTTTTGGCAGAGGTAGTATTAGTGTTTGTTTTGTTCATTTCTGGTGATGGTAGTAGTAGCATTTAGTACACAGGTGTTCATACCTGTTTTTGGTTTCTATATGAATGATTTGTATGGACTGTAATCAGCTGGGTGGTAAACAGGAGTTAAAAAACTTTATCAGGACAATGCCCTCCTTTTGTAATGCAGCACTATATTCTTATTAATATCTAATAAAAACCATATTTTACTAATCAAAAAAAAATGCTTTAATGAATAAAAATTGGAGATTTTGGTGAAATGTATGGGATGTTCATGAATTTGTAATTGTTTCTTTGATTTCACGTAAATGAGTCAGAATGTTTCTCAAACATTTTACAAAGTTGCCACTTATTTGAAAATCATATTGGAAAGTATTCCTAGCGACGTGCCACAGTTTTAATGACTTAAATTGGTCATCGGCACATATAGTTTTAATTTGCCACCATAATGCTTGCACAAAATTCATGCATGATAACATAACAAAGATGTGCCACAGTTTTAATGACTTAAATTGGTCATCGGCACATATAGTTTTAATTTGCCACCATAATGCTTGCACAAAATTCATGCATGATAACATAACAAAGTTCATTCTTTTATGCCATGAATTCTAAGTGTAGAAGATCAAGCATTAACACTAATTACCAGATTCACTTCCTATCATCTCAAATAGTGATCACACTCTCCCTTATTTATTGAAACACAGTCAGTCCTCTTAACCAAAAACAAGAAGTATGTTCCAAAACAAAAAAATCATATCAAAGTTATCTGCTCATACCTTGTAGTTTTCCATATTCAATTTCCTCTTGAGTTCCTGCTTCAAAAAGTAGCTTTCATCTTCTCTCTGAGAATTAAGTCCTGCATGCATACGAGCAGAACAGAATTAATTATAGTGACGAGATCATAAGAATTGTTTCTACAGAACGATATGATCTGTCATTTATTTGACAAGTAGAATAGAGAGTAATTTTGAACTTCCAAAAATAACTAACAAGCTTAGCTGTAAGATAAAATTACATCATGAACTCCTTTAAGAAACTAGAAAGTATATGTTGCCGTTGTTATGCTCCCGCCTTTCTTCAAATTAACAATAAAGAAATAAAATACTTCATTAAAACAGCATTCCAAATATATATGCCCTTATCATCATGAAAAAAAAAAGAATATTTTACCTTCCAGCTAAAACTGATACATCAATATATAGCGAATATATATTCAATTAATTTAGGCTTTTATGTCATGATGACTTTTGATGTCCTTGGTAATCTATAAAACCAGGTAATACCTAGAGTAAACTCCACATTTCCATCAATGTCTATCAAAAATTGTTTTCCCGAGTTGCCAATCCCGGTACAGGTTTGGGTTCTAGTATGGGTTTGAGTTCAAGGGTTTGGTTCACAGGTTCAGCCAAAACTAATTGGGGGTTGTGTTTATACATACAAAAACATATAAAACTAAGATATATATATATTTGCAGCACTAATTAAGTTCAAAATACCACATAGCATCATATATTATATAATAGACAAAACCATCATAAATATTAAAAATATTACTATATAAATTAGTCAAACTAGAATATATATTATAACAAATGTTGACAATAAACCCCTGCTGATCAAGCATCATCATATGGTGCTTCAAAAATATCGCCATCACCACCATATTAGATAATGTAGGTACTAAAATATACTAGCATTGGCATTCTCATGTTTGTTCGTTGTCTCATCTTCAACATTAAGGGCAGCAAGGTGGGAAGTGGAAACATACAAATCAATATGCTCTAGCATGATTTCCTGCTTCCTTGTGTCCCCTCCTTTCATCAATCTGTTTGTGTGAAAGGAGACACAAGCTTGAATGCACATACACTAAGTCCTCTACCCTTTTGAGTGCAGTTGATTGCACTTTACTAGGTGTGTAAAGGAGTATGTGCTTCCTCGAAGATGTAGATCAATAAGCCTATTAAGACCAAATTAGAGGGCTTAGGGTTAGAAAAATTTCAATTTTGAATTATAAAATATAAATAAAACTCAAAAGATTTTTTTTATAAAAATTGCAATAAAATTTTGATCACAGAGGTTGTAGGAGTTTGAATAATAGGCCATGGAAGTACTAACAACTATGAGCATCAACTTTATACTTGGCGCAAAGATCATCAATACTAAGTCATTGGAGCACACCAAATCAATGAACTCAATCCTAACTGAATCCCAAATGTCAAGATCAATGAAGAGCCTACAAAGTGTCGCCTTGTACCCTTGAATAACTTCAACATTTTATATGGGACAATCTTTGTTGACACGAAAAGGAGCTTAGCACTATAATATTTGGCACTCAATGTAAAGGCAAGAAGATGAACCGAGGTGATCATTTTGTTCCATCTCTCTTCAATAATTTTGTATAGATTTTTTAAGATAAATAGACTGAACTTGGGGATATTTCTTACTTCCACATGGCCCATAATACCTTCTATGCAATAGTGAAATAACTCACTACAAAGCTCCAAATTCACACTCTCTCAAATGAGAGAGAATGTAGTACGTAATAAAGTAATATTGTATTAGACTTAGTTATGTTTTGTTGGGAGGGTAGTTAGAAGCAAGGAGACGCGTCTACTGGTTTCCCCAACCAACCGACCATTATATAAGAACTTTGGTTTATTGATATTGGACTTATGGTTTTCTGGTATTAAATAAAGAAATAACATTTCCTCGCCATCTTGATATTTTGGTATGGTATTCTGTGTATTCTGTTATTATTGGTAATAAATGTCTTATTGGTACTATTGAATCTATGCTGCATTATTTTGTATATTGTGCATTAATAACCATTCTACATTTTGACGCCGCTGCCTAAGTCCGGACCTGGAGGTCGTCGACTGGGCAGGATCGAGTAATGAAAAAAACCCCTATACAGATAGTTACAGAGAAGAGGAGGGAATACCAAGAGAAGATCAGGTGATACGAGATATGGTGGTGGCCTAGGAAGTACCAGTACGTGCAAAGGGAAGCCGAGAGAGAGCGGTTCCAGAAAGCACGGTACAGACAAACTTCGATACCACCAGCGGTGTACGATCTACTTGGACAAATTCCTCGACTTCTGGCTAGACATTTGGTCCACTAAATTAATTCATGCCCCTGCTTCCAAATAAGTATCCCAAGCGTAGGCCAGAAGAAGAAACTGAAGAAGAAGCGGCCCTGCGGATTCTTGGTCGGCATCAACAAGAAGAAAGACGTCGCCACTTGAGAGGATTGGGGAACCAGCCTCTAAGTGAAAGACAAATTGAGCAAAAGTTGATTGAAAACACCATAGAAGAAATAGCCAACTTGGCTATCTCAGAAACATCAGAGAGGCAGGAAGGGTGGGAGAATCCTGAAACCCCCGCACGAAGAGAGCACCAGGAGGAACACAACTCTGGCCAAACAGAGGAATCACAAGGAGAAGGAGAGATCACTAGTTCTGGAGGAAACATCCCGGCAGGAGGGAGCATCCCGGCAAGAGGGAGTGTCCCGACAAGAGGGAGCATCCCGACAGGGAGGGAGTGTCCCGGCAGGTGGGAAGAGCGGAAGGAGAATGGCAGTAGTCAAGCAAAAACTTCCTAGATTTACTGGAGAAGGATCGGAGGACCCTGCCCGTCACTATAAAACATGTATCACCATATGGCAGGCCAATGGAAAAAATGAAGCGGATGAATGGTTGAAAGCCTTCCCAGCCACACTAAAAGGTATAGCAATTGATTGGTATACAGACTTGGACACTATGCAGAAAACCACATGGAAGGACCTCCGCACCGCCTTTGAGGAGGAATTCAGACTCCTACGTGATGATGACGAGATAGTCACAGAAATCTATAATATCAGGCAAGGGAAAAATGAATCAGTCAGGGGTTATAGCAAGAGACTCAATGAATTGATAGGGAAGTTGGACAACAAACCTGCTGACGGATTAAAAAAAGGTGGTTCATTGAAGGGTTAACACCGTCATTAAAACGAAAACTGAAGATAGTACCACCATCATCCTTTGGAGAGGCATGCACCTGGGCAATAGACATAGAAAGTGAGAATAAAACTTCCAAAGCTAAGAGACATGGAAGCAGGAGCGAGAGTTCAGAAGAGAGTGGGGATGAATCCAAGACCATCCAAGCCTTGAGAAAAGACATGATGTGGTTGATGAAGGAAGTAATAGGAAGTAAGGAAGTAAGGAAGAAAAAAGAGAGTGGAGGGAACTCTGGTGTACAGATTGCGAAAAGGAGGGACATACAAAAGGAACATGCCCGCGCAAAGCCTTCTGCGACATCTGTCAAGTGTTAGGCCACACAATCAAAGACTGCCCCTACAATCTAAAGGCACAGAATGCACAAGTATTCTTCACCCAAGGAGAACAATCCACACCGCCCTCCACCCCTCCACGTAACACATACAGAAGCTTCATCTAGAGGGTATCGAAATAATAGACGGGGAAGCAACAACAGCAGCAATAACAACACACCCTGAAGAGCAATCTAGTATGATTCTAAAGGAAGACCCATGATTCAATGTAGGCGATGCAACGAATGGGGACACTTCGCGCGGGATTGCCAGAACGGTGGAGGATAGAATGAAGGGATGTTGTGTAAATGGTGTGGACCGGGTAATCATGAGGATGCCAATTGCCCTAGACAAAAGGGGGTAAACAGGCTTGACATTCAAGAGTCTGAGAATGAAGTATTCGCCATCACAAGAATGCAGGCCAGGCAACTTGCATACCCCGACATAGCTACAAAGAGAAAGATTCCAAGAAGCCAGAAAGGACATTAGAAATAACATGACAGAGGAAGGAAGAGGAAGTACCGTTAAATCCCCAAGCAACCGGCTAGTACCTAACATCATGAAACAGGTACTGGAGACCACCATCCCCGTGAAAATTGTGGATCTATTAGAAATTGTGGATCTATGAGTCATATTATCATTATTACATTGTTATTTAGTTAGTTGGGTTAGGCTTAGTCCTATATAGTCATATCTAGGTCGTCCATGATGTTATATTAGGCATAAAAAGGGTATATATATATATATAGGAGGTAGTGTCTTATTTTATCATGTTGAGTATTGAGTTGTTATTGAAGACAATTGGAGGTATTCTCCGTCGAAGTGGATTAGGAGGTTGCCCACTTGAAGTAGCATTCTATTATCAAGTATTTGTAGCATATTTCATATTATATCTTCTATTGTGCAAGTTATATCATTAAACTTTATATCCTCCAATGTGAGGGAGAGCCACACCTCTTCATAATGGTCACAAGCTTTCACAATTACTACCCTTCGAAAGTGTCACAACCCTTCATCATAGCTGCCCCTTTGAATGAGTCACTTCCTTATCTTCTTCCCATTCCTTTCTTCTTCCATTAATGCTTCCTTAATTCTTTGACCATTCATTAAACTTAACTAAATTTTCACTATATTAAATTTTATTTTTATTCTTTTATATTTTAATTTATTATTATTTATTAATAAACCTTATTTCAACGAGGGGACATTATAGTTCGCCCTTCCCAAGATTGTTTGTCCTCAAGCAATGTAGGTTTCTATGAACTAAATCATGAAGGTCCCAAACCAATTCTTGGAGATTTGCATTCCTTATTTAATTGGTTGACCCAACATTTGCACAATTTCATGGATATCTCTGTGTTAAAGCAAGGGTGATTTAACATATATTAAGATGAGGATTAGAAGCATGACACACATCTATGACCTAAATGCAATAAATTCATATCTTTTTGGTTCACTATAGTTATTCTCATATTCTAAATCGAACAAAATGGAAATCTCATGATGATAGAAATATGTTTACAATAATCATAGACACTCGTGGAGCAGACATACTGGAAATTATGAACCAAACACAAAGCGTAGACATTAAAACACAAAGTAAGACATGAATATATGCAAACATGAAGCATACACATAAAAAACAAAGTATACACCTAAATATATGCAAATAGAGCATACACATATAAACACGAAGTATACACATTAATTTATGCAGACAGAGCATATACGCAAATAGACATTTGTTAAATCCCTTATGTTTGACTAGAATGCATCCATAGATTTACCCTAGCATTCAAACACATTAGGGTTTCTAGAAGGAAGCACAATAGGTTCGCCCAAAGCCATCCCCGCACCAAGCCCATGGGCGGACACTCACCCCCTTGGCCCCAATGATGCACATTGGAAATCCGCTCAAGGTGGTCTACCTAGTGGGGTGCTTGTATCTGCTTTCCTAATTTACGCTAGAGCCAAAAGGTGGGCCTAACCACATTTTGTTGCTCATAATCCATTTAGAGCCACAAAGTGGGCGTAACCCCATCTTGCTGCTCATTAGCCATTTAGAGTCAGAAAGTGCGCCTAACCCCATCTTGATGCTCATAAGCCATGTAGAGCCAGAAAGTGGGCCTAAACCCGCCTTTCTTATCCCAATTCTGAAATGATATCCTCATGTCATGACCACTCTCAATCTGGTATATATGTTTGTCCTTGTCTTCACACAACATAACACCACTCTTATCTCCATTCATCATCATGCATTAATACCTTCCAAGATATGTTTTTAATTTTTTAAAAGACATGCCTTTTCATGAAGAGTCTTCTCCAAGAGATATGATTTTCGAAAAAGAAACTCTTTCTTTTAAATCACACCCTTTGACTCTTAGTCGCTGCCTTCAATTAATGTTTGCTTGCTTTTAATTACAAATAGCACCTTTTTCTGTTTAGCAAATCATGCCCCCTCATCATTAATTACTTCTCAAACAGATCATTATTTGTATCAATCAGAAATATTGTTTTGTTTTCCATCTTTCACTTATACAAATCGCATCCTTTAGCAAATTCTAATTCTTGTTAAATAAATCAGTTCCTTATGAATCGCTGTCTAGTGATTGCCACTTGTCATTATTGTTGATGTGTATTAGGAGATTGTTGCATTCATTAAGTCCTATACTGATGTGTATTACATTTTACTTGTCTAGTGACTGCCACTTGTGAATCCTATGAGCTTTGCACACTAGAGCCCTGCAATTTTCCATTTTTCCATTTTCACACTTTATACAACATAAAATGCACTTTCAGCAAGAATCACCACTTTGCTTGGGTAGGCATATGAATCTCTGTTGCAGAATATGAATAGACCTTGTGAATACTCAATCTAAAGAATGGTATTAATAAGAATACAAATCAATGATCTGTGGTTCATTGAGGAACTGTAGGTGGACAGTTCAGTCAATTGCGTGTGACTAGCAGCAGGGAGAAACATCTTTTAGTGCTCAGCCTAATTAGCTCAATTCAGAGGTCGGATAAGTTCAGGGAGTGTGGGAATCACAAGTGAATTCAGGAAATTGAATACTTCTGTTGCTGTTCATAAGCTGAAGATTGTAAACCAGAATGAGCTGATGCATGGGTATTCTGCTGTTGTAATTGATCACTGTTTCAGTACATTGTATAATGTTACAAAGTAAGAGGTCAGAACTCAATTGTTTGCTGCTCTGTTTTATCTTGTTTCAGACATAATCTCAATTTGAATAAATCTATCAATTGTCTATTGTTCAACAATGCAACTTTTTCTGGATTTGATTGTGTGCCTTATTTTTGCATCAATGTTTCGAATCACACTCTGTGATCCATCAGCAGGATGAGAAGAGCTAGAGGATCACAGAGTGTGATTCAAAACGTTGATGCAAAAATAAGGCACACAATCAAATCCAGAAAAAGTTGCATTGTTGATTCTGATGGATTGTGAAAATCTATTCACGTTGTCTATTGTTGTTTTTTGTTGTTAATTTGCATGATAAATTGCAAAACAATCAGACAACCCTTCAAATCTGCAACATATATCTCTACATTCAAGAAACCCTCATTGCTATAAACTGTTGGACAAAATACCTCAGTTGGAAAGAATAAAATTTGGTGTAAAATCCGTTGGGGTCTTTACAGTACAGAAATGCAGTATGCATCCCTCAGATTTCTCGCGAACAATATCCTTGGACTCCATCATAAGAATTCCAAAGGTAAATGGTGTGGATTATATTTATGTTGTAGTGGATAGATTAACTGAGTTTGCACACTTCTTTTCCATTCCTATCAGAAATAATACTCTATTAAAATCATTAGTCTTCCACCATATGCTCTCATCTTGCCCTCACAAGATCAAGGTGATCAAAAAGTGGTCTCACCTTACTCTCACAAGATCTTGGGGATCAAAAAGTAATAAATATTTTATATTATTACTTGTTGAGGATACTACATAGAACCATCTTGACTTTGATGTGAGAAGTGGGGATTTTTAATTTATGAAGGGCGTATATTTTGCATGAAGAACTATGTATTTTCAGTTATAGATTTTGTGTTTTTGCCTTGTAAAATGTTTCCTTCGGGACAAATAAATAGGATGATGAGAGAATGAATATAAAGGACTCATGGAGACCTTCATTTTCAATGAGAGAAAGCTTTCTTTGTCTGGAGAGACTTAAAGTGACAAGCTTAAAGCTCAAATCTAGAAGGCTGTGGTACGAGTTTAACACACACAACCTTTTAATGTATTTGACATCCTTAGCGTTACATTCTCTAAAATGAGCAAATGGTAGAACATGATTAGAATGGAAAGGAAGAGCTTTTAACTTTAAGAAACCCATGGATAGAAGATCTAACAAAAAATACCTTTGACATTAGAAATTTTGAAGTCTTCATCCATTTATCGTCCCTCTTTTCTCATAAAAAATTCTTCTCTTCACAAATTTTAGGTCTCAATCAATGAGAAAACTCAAATGGGATGTTACAATTTATAGCCTAGTCAAAGTCATAGAGATTCACAAGGGATATTGCTCTAAGGATTAAGTATTGAACTTTAAGATATTAAACACAAAATGTGAAAGGATGAAAAGCCAAACGGCAAAAGGTGGTGATGAAATCAAATGAAATATGTAATATAACATGGAGGTCAAACTATATGGGTGGAGATCATAACCAAAAAATAAAATAATTTATCCTATATACTTGTTAATTAAAATCCACGCATTTTATTTTACACTTTGTTAAACAAATCCAAAGAAAACAAATAATTATTAACCAGAGTTGCCGGAAACTCCTCTGTCCCTCCTTGGGCACACGTATCCCCGTATCCAATTTGGAAATGTATCCGAAACAGCCCGGATACACGTCGAATATTGTACCCATGTGTGCCTTAAAAAGCTTGATTTTCCAACCGTACCAAATACTATGTGATTTGATTTATTTTAAGATTTGATGTAAATCTTCCCAAATTTAATTTACAAAAACTTCATTAATGCAATTTATTTTTTTAAAATGGTATAAACAAAACCTACACTGAATGAGAAAGACAAATGAAATGTTTTTCTATATCAGCAACCCATTTTTTGGGTTATCTTCTAATGCAACTCTACTATTTTTGTATATTGTAAATAGTTAAATTAACTTACAATTATTTATGTAGCATTTATGTGTCTATATAAATTTTGAAGTAATGAAAATCTCTTCTAATAACCTAGAAAATTGTGTTAAATATATGTGTGTTTTTTATTAATGTCGTATCCAGCCATATCCATATTGGGGATCTTAAAAAATGACCGTATCCGTACCTGATACCGTGTCTGTATTTGTATCCGTATCCGTGTCCATGAAACTTTGTTATTAACCTATCATCCTTTCTTTACTTGACATTTATTATATGATAAACTTCAAGGTTTGAAACAAAAGAATGGAAAAGATAGAAAAAGTTTTCTAAAACTATCAGATTACACAAAAATATCGTTTTAATCAGTGTATCACACTCGCATGTGATCTTCAGACAATTTTTATTTATCCGTTGAACTGGGGTTCAGTAATGGTGCTTACTAGAAATTCATTACCTTTATTTTCACCAGCAAATACGTCACACACAAGGCAAGAATTAATCCATTAAAACACAGAAAAAATTATAAATTTACAAATGCTCTTTGATTAATCAACAAAAGCAATTTTTTAGGTAAAAAATTATGGCCCCAAAGACACTTTGATGGGGGACAAAAGTTAGCTTTAAAGACTCGACACTTGGAAAATATGCAGAGATAATAACTCTATACTTTATACACTTCACAAACAAAATTTACATAAATAAGCCTGAAAAGTACAACTCATCCCTTGCCTCACACAATTTTATCTCCCACCAATAAATAAATCCACATTCAACCAATGATAAGCTATCCCCCAATTAATCCAACAAACACATCATCTCCCCAGATGTAGACTATTTTTCCTAAAATAAACAATTGGAACTGAGAACCCCATGTGTTCAGTTGCAAAGACAATGGTGCAAAGTAGGCTAGTACAAGAGCCAAAAGGAGGAAAGCTATGGAATAGGCATGCCTATGGAAATGTTCAAACACAAGTAGAGAGCTAGCCACTGAGATCATGATTGCCTGTAGTGATTTTTCTTATTTGTTGATGGAGCTATTAATACCAGAATGCATATCCACTTTAGTAACACACTAAAATGGAGAAAAACATTCATCTCCATCCAGCTGTGATGGATGAGCTCATCAAGGAGGTTATTAATCAAACTGATATTGATCATTCCCTTGAACTTCAAAATTCAACTATTCAAAATGAAGATGAAGAGGAAGATGGCTCCTCTAAAGATGTTCAGATGCTGCTGCATGCTCTTCCAGTGTTTGATTGTAACAACAGTAATGTTTGTTTTAAAATTTAGGATTATGATAATCTTAGCTTGTATAGTCAGCCCAGTTCTCAGAATTCTTCCAAGCAAACTACTGGAAATTAGAGGACAGAAAGTCACTTTCTTGGAGTTATAGTCTTATATATGTATGTTTCAGGTTGCGACTGACGTGTTATGTTTTATCGCTCTTACTAATAGTCTCTCCAGGGTTTTGGTTCAGTCCAGAGAGTTTTAGAGTAATTACTCGAGGCCGGATATTTCATCAACTGTTTTTTTATCACTGACCAGAACTCAAATGCACTATTTGAAGGCATTTTGATTGGCCTGAGACCCCTACAGAAGCCACAAATTTTACTCATAAAAAAAAATGCTGACAATTCCTCAAAACACTGATATAATGACTTTCCTCACTCTATTTAATAAACCAACAAAAGGTCATCTTCCATTTTCAATAGTTATTAGTGACATACACAAGATAATTTGACAACGAAGTACTTACTCTCGTGATCTACTGAATCTGAACCATGTGTCAAAAAAATTTCACTACGCTCCAAAATAGCTTGTTTATGATCAGGTTCTTCCATCTTCTCATCTTTGGATTTCGAACAAGATGGATCAGCTTTCATCAATGTTTTGACAAAAATTGCTCTGCGGGCATCTTCATCATCCTCTTGCTTGTTTGTTCCTTCATCTGCTACATGCAAAACAATAAATAGCATAAATAAAAAAACTCAAACTTATTTTATATCAAAACTAGCTAGTAGAAATGTAAAGCAAAATTGAAAATTGAGTTACATCATCTCAGAAGTTCTACATAATACAACCAAAAAAGCATAATATAACAACTACGCCAACTGTGCAGAAATTCTTCATGTTAAATAGCCCTGTGATTAGATGGTAAGGTCCAAAAACCAATGCCTCTGTGTAATGTTCCCAGCTACGTCCTGCGCCTTCGAACAGGAATGAACCGAATAACTGGAGGGGTGCAGTTCAGTGACCGGACGATGTAGAGGTACAGTACAGAACAGGGGTCGTACGGTATCAAGAAGGCAGGTCGTACGGTATCAGGCAAGGGGCCGTACGGTATCAGGAAGGCAGGCCGTACGGTATCAGGAAGGCAGGCCGCACGGTATCAAGAAGGCAGGCCGTACGGTATCAGGCAGGGGGCCGTACGGTATCAGGACGGCAGGCCGCACAGTATCAGG
>MU225641.1:2092654-2124508 GCA_018584345.1 Thuja plicata
GATGTCAAGTTTCTACGATATTTTGTTTGTGCTCTAATCGCACTACTTTGTTGGGCCATTCAGCAGAAATAGCTATATATATATATATATATATATATATATATATATATATACTGTGATGAGGACTACAAGACTTATTTAATATCAAGCAATGCGATGATTATTTATATTTTTATGCAAACATTTGTATGTCTCAATTCCAACCCATCCTTACAATATCATTCTGCATTCCTAATTTTATTTGGATATAGTCTCGATGTCATAGAACTTTACAATCATATCCTGGACATCAAATTTGGACATCAAGTAAACTTGATTCTAAGTGCAAAGAAAAACAAAATATGATGTATTTGTCATTTGTGAAAGATTGAATATGATATTCCATATAAATTTAAAATATAATCTAATAATTAGTAAAAAGGAGATCAACATATATTTTTATGAGCCTAAGCATGAAAAAATAGTTGTGTAAAAGAAAAGTAGACGTGCTACTACACATAGTAATAATCCATAATAAAACTAATTCAAGCAACAAGTGAGCTATCCTTTCCAAGTTTTATCCGTGAATATATAATTGATCCAAATATGGATATGAAGTAAAATAAGAAATGTTCAATGATCGTGATTGGAATACATATATCCTCTTTTTAAGTACCAAGGCATGCTTACCATTAGCATTCATATAAAACAAAGGGAAACGCATCGATTTATTTGAATGGTTGCATCTTTTCTTGGGAATGGATACATCATTATCCTCTCCTAATTGTACCTTTCCATATGATGATTTGTTATTTGTATAATTCTTAGTCGCTGTTTGTATATTACTCATTATAATCGTTGTGCTAACCATACATTGAAGAACTAATCAACTAGTTAGTTAGTTCACTGATTACATTCATCTCTTTGGTAGCGTAATTGATATCTAAATATCAATTAAATAGCGCTAAATATTTGACATCAATATGTTTAATTTGTTATTTGTATAATTCTTAGTCGCTGGTTGTATATTACTGATTATGATCGTTGTGCTAACCATACATTTTGAAGAACTAATCAACTAGTTAGTTAGTTCACTGATTACATTCATCTCTTTGGCAGCAGTAATTGATATCTAAATATCAATTAAATAGCGCTAAATATCTGACATCAATATGTTTAATGTTATTTCCACATATGATATTTATTTTAACCGCTCCATTGAATATGAACACTATCTTTAATTTCCTTGATATCTCATTAATGAAGAATCACAATTAAAAAAAATACAAAATAAAAAAAATAAAAAATGGACAAAATAAATCGCAACATTAAATTAAACATTATTAAATAATAATAAAAAATTATAGTCTTTGTCGAATTCCAATTCCAATTCGAAATGTAGAACCAAACATAGAACATGGAGTGTCTAATTCCAATTCCAATTCGAAATTGTTGAACCAAACGTGCAAGTTGGAATTTGTCAGTTCCAATTCCAATTTCGAAATTGGCAACCAAACGTAGAAGATGGATTGACTAATCCATCTTCCGGGTCAACCAAACAGTCCAGATTATAACCGGAAGATGCAAAACCGGAATTTCAAAACCCGATTTTGAGATAATCAGGTTTTGAGTCAAATTCCAATTCCCCAAACAAACGGGGCCCTAGAGTGTGTGAGTGCAATCATGTCTAGGCATCACAAGTACAACATATTAAAATTGTTTGTCCATTTGTTTACCACTAATATCTTGAGCACAAACTTGGCGCATTACAAATTCTCTATTCGTTATTTTGTACTGATATGATTTATATGATAAAACTCAATGTTTGAAAACATCGTATGAAGAAAACAAAATAATAACTTAAAAATGAAAACCTGTATGCCACTTTAGACAGAGGGATCGATAAGGTTCTGCAAGGATTTGATACAAAGGCAACTCAGGAAACAAGCGAAACAAGGCCAATGTTGCAACTCCATTTTGAGCATCCTGCAATTTATATGCCAATAAATTAAAAATATGCTTAATCAACTTAACTCTAACTGAAAACTAAATCATAATAAAAACAATTGAAAGAACTACTACAGTTTGACAGAAAATCCTAAAAAACATAAATAGTTGAAACAATTGTCATAACTTCGAGGTGCATGAGACTAACAAGAACATGTTTGGTAAAAAGCAATCAATAAAATTTCCTATATTTTAAAAATTTAATGCAATGAAAACCTCTACATATCAACCTAGTATGAATAGATTAGTATATATTTGGCACACACTTACAGATAAGATAATAAGAATGATGCGACAATAAGCGACACAATTCCTAAAAAGGTTGCGACTGCAAGTAGATCAGATTTAGATCAAGTGTGTAAATTATGTATATTGTACTTCAAAGGAAGTGCACTCCTTGCATATTTAAGATGAAACTATAACAGTTCATTTTGTACTTCTGGGTACTGAGCCCTCTTTTGGTAATGAGCCTTATCTGGGTAGTGAGCCCTCTGACAGTGAGCACTATTGTAATATTTGGTAACTAATTATACAATATTGAGACTTAATCCTCTCCATAGTTTCTCCCTTTTGGGTTTTCCATGTAAAAATGCTAGTGTTATGTGTTGTGCATTCCTATTCATGTTTTCCTTTCTTTTCTGCAATTAATTATATTGTGGATGGTTATTTAAAAGTTTTAATAATTTAAAGGGAATACTAATTCACTCCCCCCCCTTAGTGTTTTGGATCTTCAACAATTGGTATCAGAGCCTAGTCCTTTGATTGAGACTAACAGCTTCGAGGAGGTCTTGAAAGTTGAACACATGGCGCCTAAATCTACTCCAGAAGAATTCTTAGAAGAAAGTCAGCTAGACAAAAAAGAACTCAAAGCAGCCCCTGAAGATCTTGAAAATATCAAAAGTGAAAACAGAGATTTGAAGGAAAACATCAAAGAAGAAAATGAATGCGTCAAAATTTTGAGGGAACAAATCAGAAAATTCAGAGAAAGACATAAGGAGGTCAGCGAAGAGTTAAAACAAGCAAATGACATAATTGTCAATCTAAAGATACAAGTTGATGAAGACAAAAAAACCAAAGAATGTCTGAATGGCATGCCGCATAATTGAAATAAAACTAAGGAATGCAAGAAATTGGAGCAAGAGGTGATATTCCTTAAATCAGATCTAGAGAAAACAAATAATCAAGAAGACGAATTCAAAAAGAGTGCTGCAAAATTTGATGAGATGATGGCTATACAGAAAACTACGAAAGACAAGTGGTTTAGGGTTTGAAGTTGATGAATGTTCATATCAGAAAACTGAAGACAAAGGAAAAGTTGATCTGACAGAAGAAACAAAAACTAATTTGTCTGCTGCAAAAACCAACAGAGGAAAGCACCGTCAAAATGAAAGAGGTCAAGCAAGAAATCCACTGGTCAAGCAACATATGGGTCAAAGGTAGCCTTCTTTCAATGGCTATTGTTTGTTTTTTTAATAGATTTGGATATAAGACAATAGAATGTAGAATGAAATGTTCCAATCCGAGATTTTTCCCAATAGCCTCAATAATATCTCAGAACATTTAAATAAATACATTCATGCAGATAAAACATTGACTCACAACAAATAACCAGCAAATATATTCTAATAACTTCTCAGAGAAATGATATCGTATTATACAACAACAATACAATAACCATGAATTGCAAACTTCCCAATCTGAAATATAGAAATAACAGTAAGATCGGATGATAAAGAACCTGTGAATACAATGGCGAACTCTGTTGTGAATCCGCATCGGAGATGAACTGGATTTCTGTCCAATCCACCGAGAAAGCCTGAATGTTTCCGTCCTCAGGTTTTAGAACCGAAAGCTAAAGCTCTCTGGATTCTCCAAGAGAAAATAAATTCATAAAAACTAAGCATGATCAATGAGACTCCAAGCCTTCTTTTAAGGCTGCAGCTGTGACTCTTCAGTTTCCCCACTTTGTCTCTTCACATTCCACTTAAAGTCACTTTTTAAATAAATATAACCGTTGAGTTATAAAGTGACATAATAAAATAAAGGAGTCTTTTGGCATTAAAACGGTGTGCCAAACGAACTCGAATGAAGACATGTGATAGCTTGCCGAAAAGCTCTCGGCGAGACGCTCCAAGTCCACTACTGAAATGTCAGGAAAACTGAGTTCTGTCGACTTACTATAAATAGTAAGCACCCTAGAAACCTTGTGGAAACTGCTCTAATTGGCATGAAACTGAAAACGCCTCGGCCAAACATCCATCTAATCACCTGCCAAGCCTCGGTTAGCCCACCGGACCATGATGAAAAGGCTAACTATTAGGCACAAAATAATGTGCCCTGAAAGGGAACATTACAAATCATCCCTTCCCGGAGATTGCTTGCCCTCAAGCAATCGGTATCTGCATGTTGTGATCATAATACCTGGATCCCAAACCAACCTCAGGGAAGCTGCTCCACCAATCTGTCGTGTAAAACTGAAACATATATTATGCCCTGACCTGTGAAGCCATTCACACAACAACAAAATAGCAACCAGTCTAATGCCAGGATCCCAAATCACTGCAGGATCAGTCGTACCAATCTGCCCTGTGCTGCCATCATCTGTGAGAAAGTCCTCAACCAAACTGAGAACCTCACTCCAGCTAAGATCACCAGCACCTCTACGGACAGATGCAAGGGGAAACCAAACCTCACACCAATCGGCTCCCTGAATAAATACCACCCGCGAGTACATCCCTCCTGGATCCCATAAGCAAAAGGGCCATCCATCTCCCCAACTGGATGAAATATCCTGACGCCCTATGCCCATACAGAGTGAATCACCAGAAATGTCCAACTACCATAACACTGCCCCTCTGGTTCGTCGCCCGAACTGGAAATTGTACTGAAGAGGCAAGCTACCCAGACTACCAGACAAGGCTTCCACAATGTGGCCAACATGCGATGCACTAACCAACTCTACTGGAATTCCTGAATCAGCATTAGGATTCCATAACTGTCTCTCTATAGCCGGAGTCATACAATGCACATCCATGTGTGAAACATTCACACCATCAAGCACAATCATTAGACCAAGCTCAACAACTGAACTCACCTCGTTACTCCATTTTGGTGACCAAGACTCATCTATAGTAACTGAATCTGGGTCCCAAATCCTGCAATCAATCTCATCCTCGTCATGGGGATAGGAAATATCTTCCCCATCTAGCTCAAAAAGTGGATTCTCAAATATCCAATCAACACTCATCTCAAAAAGTAAGTTATCAATCAGCTTGAGTCTTGTATTTTCACTATGCTACATCCCATTAGTCTGCTCTCTAAAATAATTGGCCTTCTGTTCAATTCTTATATCTTGAATGCCAACATCATGCTGAATCGAAGGATTATAACAGTGATTAGAGTCATTTTCCTCATGCCTTTCCTTAATTGCTGCTACAAAATCAGACTGGAAGCAACCTGAATTTTTCATTTGCACCTCATACGCTTGAGTGTCCTCAATGCCTTGCTCTGATTTTTCTTCATGTGGCTGATCAATCGTTATTGTTTTTGCAGATTCCATGACATAATACTCATCAACCTCCTTGTTACCATGAAGACTCATGTATTTCACACCCATGGATGCAAGAAATGATTCTTCTTCATCTGTACATTCCTTAAGTTCACTAAAAGTTACTTCAAGTGCTCCACCTTCCTCTATCTTGTCCACTATTAGGAATGGCTTCAATTTTTTCTCACATTGTTGGACAGCAATGTTAACCAACTCACGGCCATTAGAAGAAGTAACATGTGCTTGTTTCAAATTAGCCAATATGGTAGATAAGAAGAGTTGTGAATCATCATCACTTTCAATGATCAAAGACATAATGGACTGCATGGAAGATAAAACATTTCGCTTTTGATCCCCTTTAATAGCGATTAAAAACTGCTGGAACATCTCAAGAATTAAGTCTTCACAACCAAGATCCAACATAATCACACAAACTCTGATTTTTGCAACTGATTCTAAAATTGTGGCCACCTTACCAAAGGATGGATTATGGATATCACTCAATCCTTGAAAACTTTCTACGATCAATTGGAATACCTCCTTCATAACTTCCTTGCTGTAAGGATCATGAGGTGTTGTTATCCTCATAACATGAACAATACACTGAGTAACTGCAAGTCTTACCTCTATCGGGATGTCTCAACAATACTGGTTCAACCAAAGGAATCACAGCAAGAAGGATGCTCATTTGTTTACTCTTAGAACCTAGCTGTTCTATCATGGATAAACAATTCTCTATTGCTTCCAAATTGCAAAGTAATCCATACTTTGATTGAGGCAAACATGCAAGTTTCCTTTCTATACTGTAAAGCTTTTCTTCAAGAATTTGTTCCTTATCCTTGGTGATAAATTTAGGTAGCTGCCTAGACATGTCTGTGATAAATTTGTTACTTGTCCTTGGCAATACCACTGTAAGATTCCTTGCTATTCTTTACCAAAATTTGCAATATGTATTGTAAGAAGCTTCCCTTGCTTGTACCAAATTCTTTCACTCATCTATACAGCTATGGAGGAATTATGTCAAACAATTTGCCTTGTGTAAGAACCCCAAACTGAATCAACTCTTTTCAACAAGAGATACTTAACTCTGATATGTTGTTTATGTGTTTTTCTGGAGTGATGCACAAATAGAGTTGCTTAAAATGATCCAATATTTAGAACAGAATATAATGTTTCAATGTTGCTGTACTTTGCATTTCAGACTTAAATTCTCAGTTTTGGATCACATGCATTTCGACAACAGTTAGTGTGACTGGTCTGATTTGGTATTTCAGAGATCTAGCCAAACTGATTATGGTTGTGCTGGGATCAATACTTCAAAAAAAACCTTCAAGTTCACCAAGGCACATTAAGACAAACACATTGTAGATGATTCCACAAATAAGAATACACAGATTTTGGAAGCTGTTTCTAAACTTTCAATTGCAAAGATCAGATCATGAGTAATCCTGTGCATAAACAAATGAATTTTGAGGTATATTAAATCTGCAGAATTGTAGATTTCAGTAAGTAGCCTGTTTAGCTGTTTGAAGGCAACATGGATCACATTGCAGATATAAATTGTTTTCTCTTGACAATGAAATCTTTAAGCTCGGCTCTCACAAATTGCAGCTTCCAGAAACTAAATATCTCCTTTAGCAATATTGAGCTATCTGAAAGCTTCTTTTTTTTTTGTTGATTTCAAAGTCTTCACCAATTATCATTGGACATTTGGACAAACACTTGTCTGTAATAACCTTCATGAATGTTCACCTGGAGCTTACTCGAACACTTTGTCAAACACATATACTATAGTAGCCTTCAGTCATTAACTTCTGCTCATCTGTACATTCGGGGCATTCACCAATAATGCAGAGACATTATTGTGAACTCTGGTATCTTGTCTGTGTAGTTGGTGAATATAATCCCCAATTGAGCTGCTCCATTACCAGTGAGACTATACTGCACCAACCATGTTCCAGTCACAGTCTGTTGTGTCTAGACACAATGTTGTTGTTTACTTGCGGCTATTATCATTTAAGTATAGCACAAGCAAGGAGTTCACACAGCCATGAGTCTTTAGTCGGTAACCCACTCAATTCCATTGATAGAATGCTCATCACACCCAGAAATAACTACTGAGCATTGCCAATCACATTACAAACAACTCGCTTCAGCCAGAGGAAATGCGTTAATAAGGACACAGACTGCTGATTAAACTAATGCACCTGGGGATTGCCGATGGTTCAATATACAAAACTTGCAACAGACGATTCACATAACTCCTGTCTTAACATTCAAAAATTATTTCGTATTTCCCTGTGATTGTTGTATATTATAATCCAATGGATTAATGGAATATCCGTCTCTGAATTCTGGTTCGTGGTATTTGGGGGTGCCAATGTCTTGATATTATTAGCATGTTATTCCTGTGAGCAAATACCAGAGACGGAATGCAAAACGTTGTCTTCTTGTCTAACGGCAAAGACCACCTGCAACTTCTCACTGGAAACTCCCGTATTTCAATCCTCACGACAATATTTGTTCCCCACTTCTTAGTCACGACCAAGGACGATTCCTACAGCATCCCAATAGCTAACTGAGTGAAACGGTTCCAAATTCTTAACAATTTTTGCTCGAGAAGATGAAACGACACCAAGGAAATGGTTCACGTCATCACAAAGAGTGAGACCCAGCCCCAAATACGGTACCTGTGCCTGTCATAGCCGCGTGACTGCTTGTTGGAGTGCACCGAAAATATTTGATTTATCCTTGCTGCCAATTAAAATTTCCCTGTGACTATAGTCTAGCAATCATAGAAGATAGGTAAGGCGCAAAGAAGTAATTTCCGTTTTTGATATTGCCAAACAACTATAGTTTGTAATATTTATCGCCCGAAATATTAAACTCCACCACTCGTCTATAGTCTCTGCTATAGTTTGTAATATTTGTCACCCGAAATAAAAAACTCCACCGCTTGTCTATAGTCTCCGCTATAGTTTGTAAAATTTCATACAATGTTCGGTCTATTTGAAAGTTCAATATTATAATAGGGTCACAAGCATAGCCCGATAACTTTTTTTTAAAAATAATTATTCCCCAACTTCGGTTGTTTCACTAAAGGTTTAAACAAATATTTTAATCTCGGAACTAAAGGCTTCCGCTTGAATATAAAATTCACTCCAAGTTCACCTGTAGAATTTGGGCCTTAATTCATATATTTAATTTATCCGAACATTATAATTAAAACCTTCGAAACCCTGGAATAAAATGAAGCCCGTTAAGTTAAGCTCATGGCTTACTGAAATTAAATAGCCTCATCAAGCATTTGCTTCATTTGTTAATATCGCCAGAATCATACGGCACGGCCAAACAAAATGC
Source organism: Thuja plicata (assembly GCA_018584345.1). Taxonomy (NCBI): domain Eukaryota; kingdom Viridiplantae; phylum Streptophyta; class Pinopsida; order Cupressales; family Cupressaceae; genus Thuja; species Thuja plicata. The sequence goes on from MU225641.1 coordinate 2,101,548, forward strand.
AATGATATTGGGAACTGCCGCAATATTTTCCAATCTAATAAAGGTTTTGGACCAAGGTTTGAATAGGAGAATCTGGTCTCAAAATCTTCACATAATGGTCACTGTAATATCCATAAACCCTTTTTTTGTTTTTTGCAGACACAATTCTTCATATCAAAAAGTATCTCAGCTCTGTAAATACCTTCTATCAATTTCTTTCTGAATAAACTCCACAGGCTGGCAGGAAAACCAACTCTGATATCACTAAAATGTCCCAAACCGAGATTTTTCCCAATACCCTCAATAATATCTCAGAACATTTAAATAAATACATTCATGCAGATAAAACATTGATTCACAACAAATAACCAGCAAATATATTCTAATAACTTCTCAGAGAAATGGTATCATATTATACAACAGCAATACAATAACCATGAATTGCAAACTTCCCAATCTGAAATACAGAAATAATAGTAAGATCGGATGATAAAGAACCTGTGAATACAATGGCAAACTCTGCTATGAATCCGCACCGGAGATGAACTGGGTTTCCGTCCAATCCACCGAGAAAGCTTGAAGGTTTCCGTCCTCAGGGTTCAGAACCGAAAGCTGAAGCTCTCTGGATTCTCCAAGAGAAAATAAATTCATAAAAACTAAGCATGATCAATGAGACTCCAAGCCTTCTTTTAAGGCTGCAGCTGTGACTTCAGTTTCCCACCTTTGTTTCTTCATATTCCACTTAAAGCCACTTTTTAAATAAATATAACCGTTGAGTTATAAAGTGACATAATAAAATAAAGTAAGGAATCTTCTCGCGTTAAAACGGTGTGTCAAACGAACTCGGATGAAGACGTGTGATAGCTTGTCGGAAAGCTCTCGGCGAGACGCTCCAAATCCACTACTGAAATGCCAGGAAAACTGAGTTCTGTCGACTTACTATAAATAGTAAGCACCCTGGAAACCTTGTGGAAACTGCTCCGATTGGCCTGAAATTGAAAACGTCTCGGCCAAACATCCCTCTGATCATCTGCCAAGCCTCAGTTAGCCCACTGGACCATGATGAAAAGGCTAACTATAAGGCACGAAATAATGTGCCTCGATAATGATAGGAAATAAAATTTACTTCACAAACAAAGATAATTTTGTATCTACAATGGCTATTAATGTAGCTTATGAGATGGTGGAGAAGAATGCAAACTATGACCTATGCAAGCTACTGAGACAGCAATTCATGGAAAATCTGAAGCAGTCTAAGGAGAAAAAGCATGATTTTTGGTATGGCACTTTGGCCTTGTGCATATTGTTCTACTTTATGGGTGAGGTTCCTAGACACGGGAGTGTATTCTGGTTTTCCAATAGATCTGTAGCACATCAGATTTATGAATTCATGGCAAAGTTCAAGGACATAACAGCTAGAGAAGAAGCCTTTACTGCTTTCTTTTCAGTATTTCAACTACGCATGCAGCAGAGAGAGAATTCCAAAAATGATAATAGAAAAGTACCAAAATGATATCACTTTCCTAATAACCACAGGTGAATGCATCATGGAGGCAGCTGAACCTAGAACTGTATGGGTTCCAACTCTAGTTTATGAAGTATCTAAAGAAGAATTAGTTGGTTTGGCCGAAGTTTTATTGAACAGTCCTAAAGATGAAACACAAGAAAGGCATGGCACATTTAAAGAAAAATCTATGGAAGTTCAAAGTGAATAGATGAAACCAATTATTGAGAAGAGAGTTTGGAAGAAAGTGGATGAAATGGCCAGAGCAGCTGGCATCCCTCAAGAAATTATTATTCAGAGAAGAAGAGAGTCAGGGCTTGCTACAAGTACTAGAAAATCTCATAGGGTCACCTTCTCTCTGGCTACTCCTACGTCCTCTGGAACTATTCCATCAGTTCAAAAAGTAAGAAAACTACTCCGATAAGAGAGACGACCCCTCCCATAACTAGAGAAAGTCTACAAAAAGGAAGAAGGGGATAACTTCTACATCTACACCAAGGAAAGTTAAGCAAAAGGCCACACGAAAGAAATCTGCAAAGAAAAATCAGAGGAACAAGTGTCAAAAGAGCAAGAGTCGGAAGAGAAAAAGGAATCAGAATTAGAGGAAGAAGAAGAACAAGAAACTCAAAAAGGTAAAGAAACCTAGAGTGCATGTAGTAGAATCTTCTGATGAAGAAGATATTGAAAAGGAAAAAGAAAAATATGAGAGTTGTGTGAGAAAAGATAAAGAGAAGAAAAAAGGTAAAAGGAAGCCGCTCAAGTTGGACACTCTGTTCAACTACATGGTAATAGATGACAAGCTGAAGGAATTTGGAGAAGTGTATGGAAAGTCAGATGAAATCGACAAAGCAACAATCATTGAAGCTTTCATAAAATACTTTACTGATTTGGAAGCATATTGAGAAGATTTCAAATAGGATATTCCTGAGGATTTGTGGAATGTGTTGGCAAAACTAAGACATGAAGCTACAGAAGATGAAGAAAAGATCAAGAGGTTTGCTCTACAATCTGTGGGTGCTACCTTATCAAATGAAAACAAGGGTACGTTGAAACAGGCATATTCCAATGAGTTCAGATCAAAAAGAAGGAAAGATATCTTAATGCAGAGAGACAAAAAAGTATTTGAAATGCTACAAAAGGAAAATAGTATAATCCCTCTAGGACATGGCAAGAAATCTTGGAATGTTGTCAAATGAGGAAACCAAGAAGAATGGCATTGATGCTACCTTGCAACATGAGCCTAAGCTAGTTCATCTGTCTCAGGATGAAGGTCATCGAAACAAAATACAAAGGATATTGATATGGGTGACACACCCCTTCCTCTTTTGGAGAATACAAAAGAATATGTTGCCCCTCTGGAAAACACAGTAGTTCTCACACAAGAAGAGAAAAATGATATGAATGATATCCCTAACAATAATGAAGGAGAAAAGTTAGAAGAAAATGATCAGAAAGATGAAGAAGAAAAGGAAACTGAAATTGAGAGACAAAATGAAGAAAGAAAAGGAGATGAGAAAACAAATAATGAAGAACAATTTGACGAAGGTAAAAGAAAAAAGGAGACAAAGGAAGAAAAGAAAGAGATGTTTGAGTCTACTATAGAAGATGGTAACTCCTCCAGTACTAATGATGATCCCTTGGACAGCCTACTGAATATGCAGTTAAGTTTTCAACCTATCACATCCTCAAAGTTACTCTTTGATTTGAACAAAATGGATCCTATGCATAAGTTTCAGCTGGGAGATGCCTCTCATGCATCTGCCAAAAAATATTGATTGAAAATCAACAGAAGACGACAAAATGATTGAAGAAATTGTTTAAGCGTTACATAGTGTCACACCCGGAAACAACATTGATCCTTCTCTTTTAGGTGCATAAGATTTCAGATTGTTAGTGAATTCTTTCAAAGTTTATTCTTTTGGTCTTAAAGATGTGTTCAATGAACTAGAAAAGGAGAAAGAAAAGAGACTAACTAAGCTTAAAGGAAAATGTGACGCTGCACAGAAAAGATTTCTTGAATTAGAATCTAAACGAAAAGCTTGCCTCAAAGAGGATAAAGCCTTATATCGTTACAATTCGCAATGGCCTGGGGCCACCAAGGGCATAAGATAGGAGATAGACTATTGAATTTCAAATCAATGCAGCATACCATAACTTTGATCCAAAACAAGACCTGTCTAGTTCCACTAGAACTGGCATTGAGGAATTGCATAAAAAATTATGAGTTACAGCAGCAAAGAGACAATATAATTCTACCTCTTGGTCAACTAAGGGACTTGATCAATGAAAATGTATCCCTAGTCTTCCATGCCCTTCTTAAGGCATAACAAATTGATCAATCTGTTCCAGCTCCCATCATGGTTGAAGAAGGAGAAAAGACATTACAAACACTGGATTTTCAAAATAGTTTTCTTGAAGACGTGCAGACTTGGGATGGAAACAAGGATGCCTAGAAATCCCATGTGCAGAAGATCAAAGGGTCAACTTCCTTTGGTTGACAATTTTTTGTTTGCAAAAGTATGTAATTTTGAGGAATTGCATACAAAATTCTTTGAGTTACAGCAACAAAGAGACAATATAATTCTACCTCTTGGTCAACTTAGGGATTTGATCAATGAAAATGTATCCCTAGTCTCCCATGCCCTTCTTAAGGCACAACAAATTGATCAATATGTTCCAGCTCCCACCACAATTGAAGGAGAAACACATCAAAAATACTGGATATTCAAAATAGTTTTCTTGAAGATGTTGTGCGGGCTTGGGATGGAAACAAGGATGCCTGGAAATCCCATGTGCAAAAGATCAAAGGGTCAACTTCCTTCGGTTGACAAATTTTTGTTTGCAAAAGTATGTAATTTATCACTTGTACAGAATTTTTTTGTATTTTTCTTAGGGGGAGCATTACATCCAATTTTCCCTAGAGTTACAATATTTTGTTTTTATGTGCCCTTTGCCATTGATGTCAAAGGGGAAGATATAAGGAGATATAAAATATATGAGATATAAGATGTAAGGATATATGGAGAGATATGTAATGGTGACAATTTTGTGCTTGTTGCCATCAATGACAAAGGGGGAGAATGTTGGAATGTTGTCATTGATGTCACAGTTTTCCTAGCAACATGAGCTCCAACAGTTTTGACAAACTCAAAGTCTGTGTTTTGGTCTGCACTCCTCTGCCACTACAAGTATCGATTTGCAGTCTTGGCAACAAGTTTATCCATCAAGTCAATATCCATATTCAAAATTTTAGATGATAACGCTATTATTAAAGTAATAATGTAATGTCTCTAATGGTCATCTTTAGAATGTTTAGTTTTATTAGTTAGTTTCCTTTTTTGTATTCAATTAACGATTGTTTTATTTAGAAACATCGTCTTGTACTTTTCTACTGGAGGAGACTTCGTCTCCATTGTTTAATATCAAACTATCAAGTTTTATAACATGGTATCAGAGCAGATCGATGGGATTCTTTAAAATTTGACAATTTTTTTAATAAAAAATCAAGCCTCCTTCCTGGAATTTTCCATTTTTTTATTTTTTTTATAAAAAAAAATCGTTGTTAGTGCAATTTTTGAGAGTTTGTGGCAATCTATCTGGTGGTGACGGCTTTGTCCAAGAAAAGTCGAGGGTTTTTTCTGTTAATCGCATTTTTGTTGTAGAAGCCACGTACGACATTCTCAAACCATTTTGCGAGAGTTTTTGGGAGTTTATGGTCGCATTTGCTATTAACCTAAGGATTTGAGTGCTTCTGCAAGTCATGTCTTTTCCTATCCGCGTTTGAATATTGCGATTCTTTTTTGGAGCAAAATCGCAAATCTTTCCTGTGTTGTTTTGCTTGAATTTTTCTGTTGGCGTCATTTTCTTCATTCCTTCCAAGAAGGAAGTCTGCGTCAATTTTTTTAGCCTGTGTGAAAGTTTTTTCACTCTCTGTGCTCACATCTGGTTTGGGTTTGCACACATTTCCTGCGTTTTGGTGTTTAATGCCCTTTGTTCAATGTTTTTGACCCTCGTTTTGGCATTTTGGCATTTTGGCATTTCTTTCTCTGCAACTCATGTTTCCCGCTGCTCGCAACTGCTGTGGTTATTTGAGTTTTTTTCTATGTTCAATGTCTACTCTTCCCTGTCAAGCGATTAGGGTTTTGGTGAAGATATGCATCTTTGATGGTTCCTTTTACATAATTTCTTCGACTTGGGGTTTTATGATTCTTTTCCCTTAAAGGATTTTTATAATTTTTTCCTGAAAAATTTTGTGAGGGTTTTATAATTTGTCCATTAAAACAATATTGTGAGTTTTGTGCAATTTTTTGCCTCAAAAATCGTTTTGTACAAGGTTTTTCATAAAAATTGAAGTCTCGTATACTAATTTGTGTCTCAGATTTTGTGCCAGCTACTTGTTGATGTTTCAATGTTTGGTTTTGATCGATTTTTATCCTTAAAAAATATTTTTGCTATTTTTATTTTATCCTAAAAAATTGTTATGAGTTTTCTAATTTTGTCCAAAAAAATCATTGGAGAGTTTTGACGATTTTTTCCACAAAAGTCGTGGCTTTTTGCAACTGTTCTAGATCACAACTAGAGTTGCTAGGGCAACGGTCTGCACAAAGGTTTGTTGATTTTTCCTTAAAATCGTGGTCTCAATTTCATATTGGTGTCTCTAGCTATAGGGAGTGATACCTTTGTTTCCCAACATCAGGTTGGATGGTTGTGGCTATCTTGGTCATGCATTCGTGACCAAAAGACCTGTAGATTGTCTTTTGTAGGGTAGTTAGTACGATGACCATTAAGGGAGGGTATTAGAATAATAATGTAATGTTTTTGATAGATAAAAGCAGCAAGAGGGTGCTGGCCCGTAATAATAATGTAATGTTTCTAATGGTCATCTTTAGTAGGTTTAGTTTTATTAGTATTCAGTTAAGGATTGTTTCATTTAGAAACATTTGTCTTGTACTTTTCTATTTAAGGAGACTATGTCTACATTGTTTAATATCAAACTATCAAGTTTTATAACAGCTACACGATGTGGAAGATACTAGGTCCGGAAGATCTGTCCGACAGATACTCTGTTTCTCTGGTACAAGACAGTTTGATCAAGTGGTCCACAATTCATATGTTCATCACATGATTTTGTCATGCGGTTTTGAGGAATGATCAAGGTTTGGATGTTGAAATTGTTTTGGCCAACTTAGTCTGATGACATATGTAAAGCAGTTTTGGAGATAAGGTGTGAAGTAGTTTAGGGCTGACTCATTTTGGGAACATAGTGTGTAGAGCACCCAATGTATGAACAAATTGGTATATATTTGGCACACCCTTAGAGATAAAATAATAAGAATGATGCAACAATAAGCAACACAATTCCTTAAAAGGCTGCGACTGTAATTAGATCAGATGAAGTGTGTAAATTTTGTATATTTGAGATGCAACTACAACAATTCATTTTGTACTTCTAGGCAGTAAGCCCTCTTTTCGTAGTAAGTCCTCCAGCGGTGAGTCATGAAGTGAGCACTATTTGAATATTTTGTAACCAGTTATAAGATATTGAGAGTTAATCCTCTCAATGGTTTTTCCCTTCTGGGTTTTCCACGTAAAAATACTAGTGTTATGTGTTGTGCACTATTATTCATGTTTTCCTTTCTTTTCTACAATTAATTATGTTGTGGATGGTTATTTAAAGGTTTTAATAGTTCAAAGGGAATACTGATTCACCCCCCCCCCCCCTCTCAGTATTTNCTGATTCCCCCCCCCCCCCCCTCTCAGTATTTCAGATGTTCAACAAAACATGTCACAAATCTTTCCAATGCCTTCAACATCAAATAAATGAGATGGAGAAAATGAAGTTAGCATTCATCTTGCAAAAGCTGATGAAGAATCAATTGCTTCAACCGTTAAGGACATAGAACAAAGGAAGGCCCTCGTAATGAAAGGAACCTTGCCAAAATCCCCTAAAGAGAACAATGAAATAGTATTGAGAAAAAGTCTCTTTTCAACTATTTGTCAATCCAAGGGAAAGTGTTGCAAAATAATTATAGATGGTGGCCGTTTTAAGAATCTAGTGTCTATGGAAATGGTGGGAAATTTTGGTTTAAAGAACAAACCTAAACTTGATTTCATAGGTGCAAAAGGATCACAATTTGGTGGTTAAATAATTATGAGTTTCGAATTCCTTACTCATTTTTACTCATTTTTATGTTATTTGTAGCCATACATGTCTGGTAACAAGGTAGCAAAGTCGAGAATGGTTTGAACATCCCACCATGAGTGTTGATGAGCTATGGTGTGTTCTCACACCTATGAATGTGTGACATCTTTTGCCTAGACTCCTTGGAAGTTTGATCAAAAAGCTAAGCAAGATGGTAAGGAAAATACCTACACCCTTGTGAAGGATGGTAAGAAATTTAACCAAAACCCAATAAAAGGGGGAAATTAGGAATGAGTTCCAAATTCTAGAGTGGTGTTGGTCAATAGGAAGAAATTTCTCGAAGCAAAGCATACAAAAGAGGTTGGTTTGATGTTCCTAACTACTCTTCATTAGAAGAATCTAAAGAGGTTGGTGAGCTAATTGAAAAGGTGAGAAAGTTGTTGGGAGAATTTAAAGATATTGCCTAGTGATGTACTTGATGGGCTTCCACTCAAGAGGCACATAGATCATCATATTGATTCGACACAAAAAACGCATTTTCCCTACAGAGCTGCCTACGAGATAGCGGCAATGGGGAGTGAAGACATGAATCAACAAACCCAATTTAAGTCTATGGGTAGGACCAATTATGCATGCACGTAAGAAGTGAGGTGAATGTTGCAAATGTACAAATTCTAAAGCTATAAGCAATTTCGCTATCAAATATCAATTTCCATTGCTTAGGATGTATGACCTAATGGATTGCTCGGGTGGGACTAAAAACTTCACAAAAATTGACCTAAAAAGTTGATATCGTCAAATTAAGATTAGAGAAAATGATAAATGGAAGACTACATTTAAGAATATGGAGGGTTGGTCAAGTGGCTTATTATCCAATTCAGATCAAGGACATCAATCTTACTGAGGGTAATCTTTAAATGAAGTTGTCTACTTTTAAAAGACAAAATAATTTGGAAGTCCCAACAAAATGATATATACGTTCAAATTTCAACAAGAATTGATTGCTCTCTTGAATAATGCCCATCAAAATGCACATCAGTAGTAAATTCAAACAAGCACAATTAATGTGGTCTACAGTCTCATACTTGATACAAATCTACCTACAATCTAAAATTTGGTCCTAGAGCCTCCAATTTCCACATTCTATTGATGTTGATTTTATTCACAAATTTGAAATATCTCTTATTTTGTAAAAGGATACCATGTAATATCAACGGTGTGTAACAGTGCATTCTATTAAAGTTCTATTGTTCACACTTGGCAATTTAAAACCAAAGTTGTCACTACATATCAATGTTACGTAATGGTACACGTATCTGCATTTCGAATACAGCATGAATATGATACTCTCAAATACAATAAGAATACCATATCTTGTCATATCCATATATGAGCCCATATTTGGGCCACATCTAATACTAAATTAAAAAAAAACTCAAAAGTGAATAAAAAATTATATTTAATTGTTCGTATGTATTCTATTTCTTCCAATGTCACTCATGAGATTCTATTCTCCTGAAACTACCCTAACTTCATCCGCTTATAGATCCCTCCAAATCTCCAAAAACAAGTTCCATCCCTCAACAACTTCTACAAATGCAACTCCCAATGGCACAGGCATGGTCTCCACTAGTCCATTTGAATCTCGCCTTGTCCCCAGCAACTCACAACAAAGATGCATATGATTCAAGGGTCACTTATTGTCTTGCAAGGGTTTTCATAAGCCACCAATGTTGATAACCCTTGCTCTATGTGGGCCTCCAAACTCCTCCTTCCTTGCCATAAATTCTATAAAAGATAGTAGTTTGGGATGGTCACATGCTTCCTCCCATTCTCCTTACTAAATCACACAACTTTTATAGGCTCATAAACCTTTGATGTGATTCAAAATAGATTCAAGGCTTGGGCACTAACCGCACCTCACCTATCTAAGCTAGCGTTTATGATCAAAGCATTGTAGATCCTTCAGAATGGCACTACTAGGGTATCGTATGTAAAGAAAAATCTTCACTCTTCTTCTTTGTGGCCTTTTTACTCACACAAATCACAAAAGATAAACTCAATTCACACAGCAAAGGAATTCTTTGGCCCAAAAGGAGATATAAATGAATGAAAAATTTTACTAAGATCCATGAGGCCAAAGCAATCTATGGGACCCAAGAATAGCACAAACCCCCAAAACAGGGCACCAAAGCCTTATACAATATGTAACCACCTCTTTAGATCTGCCCTTTGTCAATGAATTTTGATCAATAGGTTTGTTACTTTGTCCAGCTTGTTTCCTCAAAAAAGTGCTTAAATTGTCCATTTTTTAAAATGTCCTCGTAACTGGTAAATGCCCGTAATAGGGAGGTGTGTTGAAACAATAGAGTTTTCTTCCAATTCTAAGTAGGAGTCATCTCCTCACATTGTTCTAAGTGAGAAATCGTTGAAAGATGAAGACACACATAGCAAACACACGCTAATGTACCGCTTCACAACTTTTGGCCAACCCTACGAAGCTAAATACGTGGATTCAAATAAATGGTAGCCTCTTGAAGGTGAAATCTAAGACAGTCCCTCTAGAAATGGTATTTCTTTGTGATCTATGGCATATTCAATCCCTAAACAAGTATATGATGCTTCTCAGAGTGGACCTATGCATGAAAATATTGTTACTCGGAATTCAACACCCTCACAAAAGCCTTCACAGTTGTCACAGTTTGGGTGAGATTATCCAACCTACCACTATACGTTTAGGGATACTGCTATCTTTGCTTGATTAGAAACTCCACAAGTATATACATCTTAGAGTTAGCCACAACAAATGATTAACCCCCTTTCACTTTTCATTCTTCTATCACATTTGCCAAAGTTTTGATCAAAATGGACTTCTCCAAGCAATTAGTCACATAAATTGGAACCAAAGTTGGTGCCAAAACAGGGAAACAACTAGCGGATTATAAAGGAATTGCTTGCAGGTGCAAACAAGGTATCTGACATTAGGCAGATGAATGTCATAGATGTTCTCCTTTAACTAGAACGAAAAAATATTTGAAGAAGGTGACCCAATGGAAAGGAGCTAATGTAACCCATAACACATTTTCTTGATTGAAAGGGAAGGAGTTGCAAATGATGTGTCTTTAATTTCACATACAGCAAACCCTCTTGCCTCTCCTCTTTGTGATACAATCGTAGAAAGGGTTGTGTACTTCTCTTATACTTTGAAAGGGAACAAGCAAATTAGAGAGCTTGTGTTGGAAGAGGCCCCTCATACAATGTTGAAATGGAGCCTTTGCTAGAGGCGATTTCTCATTTCCCTCAATCTAACTTTGATGATCCTTGCAATAAAAACACAAACCAAGACTCTGTGCAAAGATAGAAATGAAAAGTGTAAAATGACCCTACATTCCAACATAAATAAAGGAAGCAAGGCCCTTGATAAATATGTTTTCACCGGATGTACTTCTTGGCTTCTTTAGCAAGGATGTTTTGGATGTTCTCCCTACCTTATATGGTTCGAATTTCTTTTGGACTCTTATTCACCCCTATTACAAGGTTAGTGCACAAACTAAATTTTATTTTCAATCTATTTATTCAAAGGAAGTGATCCCCTAGACCACGATTACCCTACATGTATGAAACCATATTTATGTATTATCATGTATGTGTTGTCATTTATAATATATGATAAAAATTTGAAGTTGTTCATATATGTATATATATACATATATATATGTGAACTATTCAAATTTAATGCTTTTCCTTTTTTTTTTTCTTTTCTTTTTTTTTTGCAATTTTTGAGTGCTTTAAGATGTGTGTGTGTGTGTGTGTATTTTTAACTGTCAAATCTAGCTATACTTGTATTAGCTCTTGAAAATTTGTTGTATCTATCTCTGATAGGATAGCATATATGTTTCCACGAAACTTTGTCTGAAATATAGACCATTTTACAAGTAAGGTGGAGACTCTGGAAGGTTATATTAGAGAAAATGGACCAATGCCATTCTTTTAGTATTAACAGTTGAAAGTGCAACCTTCTTGTATATGCGACTTCATTACAACTTCGATAAATTTGTAGTTTGAACTTTGCATATATTTCCAAAGACATGATTTTGTTTTGCCTGCTGAATCAATTTGCAACTCCATGTGGAAGGCAAGAAAACATCATCATAACTGAGAATACACAAACAAAATTCTGTCCTGACAATGTCGATAACACATAAAACACCTAGAAATCAAACTCCTTGGCCACACATGGTATGCAACTGATCATGAAATAGATACTGCACAATAAAATACAAGCAATGTTTTATAAGTTTCCCACAGCTAAACCCAAACCCTCGTATGAGTTTCTGATATAACAACAAACATCATTTTACCATTGTATTGGAAACTGTCTTACATCAGTTTTCTGGTTTAGAAAAACTCACTCATATTCATAAATTACACTGAAAGAAAAATCCTTGAAAACTGCAGATAAAAAGGCAACTCTAACTAAAATACATACATCAACGGATTCAAAAACAATTTCTTGATCTGAAAGCTGAAAGGTTATCAGTCCCCCAACTTTCTTGTTTTTTCCCCGGCCTGTTGTTGGACGAAGGATGTTCAAACTGTACGAATAAGCATTTCCCCTTACTGAAATCTTTTCATATTTTGGAGCTCCCCATCCACATTTCTGAGATTGTTGTTGCAAAACAGCTTTAGGCTGCTTTGCTAAATCCCCCTACAGTATCCAAAAAAATTACATAATTAAGAAATATTTAAAAAATAAGGTGTTCTTATATATTCATTTTTTTAAAAAAAAGATAAAACCAGTTCCAGTTATTTTACCATTTACTCTAGTAACCAAACGTTGAAGGTATATTCCATGAACTTAAACCATTTGACAATTCATAATCTTGAATTCAAATCAGTTGATATGCTGAACATTCTTCGTCTCCTTAAGCAACTCCAATAAAAACAGAGAATGAAATGAAGAAATTGCCGATCAAAATAAAAACTTAATGCTTAATGCAGATAATATTATCTGACAATAAGTCACTGGGAAAAGCAGACAGTAATTAAGGGCAGGAATGCTTAAAAATTAGATAGGTTTGTTTAAAACAAAAGAAGCATCCTGACAAACAAAAAGCCTTCAAGACTGATATTAGTATTCTATGTCATTGCCAATACCCAACAAAGACAAGCTTGATTCTTTTAAAAGGCAAAAGTTCCATGGGACTCAACTATTGCTGGATATGAAACTTTGACCAGTTAATTAAGTAAAGCTACTTGGAAAAGAAAACAATGAAAGCACATCATTTGAATACGAAATTTATTTGTTGGTTTATTCTTCCCAGAAATAAGTGACCTCTTTTGCATCTAACTGATGCTTATTACCTCATTAGCAGATTTCCCACTTTTTCTCCACCTGTCTTGATTTTTCTCTGAAGCTTTTCCATGTGCCCATGCAGTAGCCTTTTCCTTTTTCTGAATCTCCAGAATAACTTGTGGCACTTTCTCATCTGAGGAAGCATCTTCATTAAATAAACCTAGCATCTCTATTGCCTCTTGCTGCTCTTCTTCTCCTCCACTTGTAATCCTTTCTGAAGCTGGATCCACTTTCCTAGGAGAAAGAATTCCACCTTCTCTATTGACAAGGTCACTTTCTTGGATAATTGCAGCTACATCAGTGGCACTGCAATCAAATTCACTTTTATTTTTGGCTTCTGCTTCATGATCTGAAGAAACACCCAGGGACAAAATTTTAGCCATCTCTTTATCTCTTTCATCAGGGGGAAATTTTTCTATGATTGAAAAGTGTGGATCCGGTTTTTCTTCTTTATCAACCGCTGTAGGTCTCACAGATGGAACAGTTGTGCTCAACATGTCTTCAGATAATCCTGTATACAGAAGATAAAATAATCACTAACATTCTCTAAAGCTTCATAGACATTGGTTTGTAATCATCAATTGATAAAAAACTCTGAACTCAAAATTAACCTAAAGAAATCATCTCTTGTTTAAGTTCACGTATCAGGCGGCTTGCTTTCTCCTGTTTCTGCTTATCCCCTTTTTCCTTGGCTTCCATGGCTGCTTGTCTAGCAGCCTGAAACTCTGCAGCAGCAGATACAGCACGTGTGGCTGGATCAATAACCTATACAATACAATCCAGTCAAAAGCATGCATATCCAAACAATCTACAAAATAATCTCTGAAAAAACTGAAAAAATCAGTTATTGTCAACAAGTTGAACTAAAATAGTTAAGTATATGATACATCCTTTTAGCTTTATTAGCATTCACTTTCTGGACAAAACATTACAATCCAGCAATTTTCCTTTCAGACTATATTAACAAAAAACATTCAAAACATCTTATACTAGAGAAAGCAGGAACAAAATTTCCTCTAAAGACTCTTAGAGAATATTTTTGATCTTTTGAAACAACATTTTTTTGGCAAAACTTTCAAAAAATTTGGCTTCTGAATAACCTAGATGCTAGATTCCAAAGTCTGTAACTCCTAAGGAATCAAAATCTCTATTCACAAGGGAATTTATGGGCATGAATACCAATGCTACATCAGTAACATCTTACTTAACTGGAAGTCTAGCACTCATTATGAATTCCAAACATATGCTTAACTTATGCAAATAAGAAAACCAAAAGATATGAGGGCAAAGAAACATAGGATTTGGTTGAGTGGATTCATACAGATCGACTCTGTTTGCGCCTTGTTCTTTCACTCGAATTAGCCCACATCTACAGGAAACAAATCATCCACATATCAATGTTATAATTAAACATTGGAAGTTTCCCAAGCTAGATATCATTCTTCACATAACAAATCCTCTATATTCTATTGGTACCTCCCAATCAGAATCGTTGCTAGCCTCCTCGTCACTGGTCCCAGTTTCACATTCCTCCTGCATAATGAGTATGGACAAAGAGAAGATTAAAACATAAGTCCAAAGTTCAAACATACATTTTTAATGCCTAGAGGAAAATTTAAAAAAATCTGTTGAAGTATGTCTGAAGACAGAGCCAGCATTTCAACCAAATACTCTTCTTGTTTGGATATCCTCAATTGCAGATTACGTCTCCTCTCAACTACCCTTCTATTTTCAAATTTGTACACTCAATTTTTGCATGTTATAATTCCTATTAAAAGACAATTCACTTAAAGACATTTTCCCTTCTAAGAGTATTGATCAACATTCCTTGGAACAAAGAAAATGCTCAGAAAATAGGTGATGGTACATTCTCTTGCAAGCCAACGTCAACATGGCTGTTGAACGCCTTTTTTATTTAAGACCAATAACTGCCACTAATAATTACTATATTAGTAGTGCTACTGTTTCTGAATCTTTATAGTACATGTCTTCTCCACCAGAATTACAAGCTAAAATTGCACTACTGGTTTTGCTAGGCATAATGATCTGTGCACTCATTGTAATGTTATACACTAGTTTTGTTAGGTATCAGACCTTGTACAGATGCATAGTGTCACACACTACACCAATACAAACCATTTTTGTCATATGGGATGAGCTTAGGTGGTAACTTATAGGGACTTCCATGGTTGAGCCCTACATTCAAATCCAAGAGATGAAGTTTTAAAATTTGTTCATACTTCATCCCACTCTAATGTGGCATACTCAGGAAAGATCCCCCTTTGGTCATGGCATCTAAATGGAAGATCACCCTACAAAGAGAATTTTCAAAGAACAAAATACAAACCAATTGATTCATATCAGTCATCAAAAATTTGAATTATATGTTAAATTTCAAATTTTGATGTGTCCCAAACATGTAAAGCCATGATCTCAGACCCGAATTCTGTGTGGCATTTATATAGAAGATCTAAATCTCAACAAAGTAAAAACTTGATATTGGTAATAAATATCAAACAATGCTTAGCAAGTAATACTCATAATAAAACATGTCAATGCAACAGAAAATATCTTGATACATATCTGTCTCAAAAAAATAGTGGGTTACAAATCAAAGCACATAATGAACAGAAACTGTTCTTCCCTTGGATCTAACTTAAAACTTAGAAGATTTTGCCGGAAAGTTGTTTTCCAAATCTTACTTCAAATAAACCAGTTAGAGACAAGTAAAGAGCTTCATAATTTAACCACTAAAATGTCTATTTATGTTTTTAATATAACACAGTAGCTACCATTAAAGGTTGAGAATGTTGTTTATGCTTGAAATATGAAGGAATAGGTAGTCAAACCCTCTTTGAGGAAACTAGCATTATATAAAGACATTACCCATTCTCAGATTATTTATAAAAAGAAAACTACATGGCATTTTATGCCAAGGGGTCTTTGAAGCAAAGACTGACTGCAGCCGACAATCTGATACACACTATATATTTTGCATGTCAACATTATATATTTTGCATGTCATTCAGAGATGTTAAATACTTAAAAGTTACAAGTAAAGGTTACAAATATTACACAATGATGAGATCAGCCAGGATAAATAAAAAGGATTATTTAGCTCTACAAGCATCATCTTTATAAACATATTATGCACAACTGTTATCTCGATTGATTACTACTAGCTTGGCATTTGTTACTGGGACAACCTTCTAGGCAATATCTCTAGTATATACAACTAAGCATAGATTGAAAAAATACTCCTAAGCTAAACAATTTTAGTGTTACAGGTGTGAAATACTTTTCTTTTTAGACAATTTCAAAACTTTTGAAAACTAATAATACCTCAGCCTGTTGACTCATGTACTGCCGAATCCAATCTGCTCCCTCAGCTTGTAGTAGATTCTGTGGCTCCTCCTCTATATTTATGTTTGATTTGAAAGCAATTATAGAAGCAGGTTTTCTGTTCTCTTCAGATGGCACTTGAGCAGGTGTCCAATCCACACGAGCAGTAGAAATCACATTAACGGATTTTTCTGCACCAGTTACAGAAAACATTCCCAATATTGCATTTCCAGGCTTAAGAAAACACTTAAGGAAAACCAGATATGTAAGATGTGAAACTTCTATACCTTCATGTTCTCCGACAGAAACCCCACTTGAGAACTTTAGAGGGAGCTCATGTCCAGGAATATTGAAACATAGCCAATCTAAAGCTGCTTCCAATGTAGGTTCCTCCTGCTCCTGCAGGATAAAACGTTGCCCACACATTTAGCTCACATATCTAGAATCACAAAGAAGAGTTAAGGGAGTTTAATTTTTGTTTCATTTACAGTTCTAAGGACGTATAACCAGTCTAAAGCTGCTTCCAAGATAGGTTCGTCCTGCACCTACAGGATAATAAGTCATTCACAAACAACAAACTTATATATCTTGAATCACAGGGAAGAGTGAAGGGAATCGAATATTTGTTTCCTGTAATATGCCATAAACAGAACCACGGCATACTAAAAGTTCACCTTCTCCTGCCAGATGCAAAAATGGACTATATATTTTGCTCATTCAAGGGTTAATTTCATTAAGAACAGTTAAATACATTAGATGTTTTTGATAGTATTATTTGCAAATCGAAGTGTGCTTGGCTACCCCAAATGAAGAGGGTTTGTAAAAAGGCGTAAAATCACAAATGGGAAGATCTCTGAACAAGCAGAAATGCACAATGGTGGACAGACTTGGAATCAGTGAGTTTTACCCAGCAGCTTGGAATCTAGAAAAGATAAAATTGAGGAAGGACAAGACACGGAAGAGATGGATTTAGAAAAATTGAAAAGATGGTAAGCTCAAAGGCAAATATAGAACCTACAAACTTCCAAAATGCCAAAATACAGAATGGACAGATTTTACTAAGTACCTTACGGAACTTTGCAAAAAGGAGGTTATAAAGAATATTATTGACAACAATTACACATTCCTGAAATGTCATCAAGGTTGGAATAATATTCCCAGAATGGATAACTCTTCCACTCTTTTTCATCCCAAACCCATGAAAACTGCTCCTCACATTTTGATTGAGGACTTAAAGACCCTCTCAACAAAGATAAAACTGACATTACATGGGAGAAAAAGCATGCAAAAAAATTAATTTTACTCTGAGACAATTATTATTTAGCACTGGCCAGTATAAATTAAAAAAACACTTTGAATGGCATAACAAAAATTGTGAAATAGCAAAATAAAAAACAGGCTTTCAATCAAGAAAATGTGACATTGCTCATGCAAAACATGCAGGCATAAAGAGAATCAATGTACCTGGCAAAGGGCTAGCTATCCTTCTTTATTGCTATCAACAGGCTCAAACCAAGGTTAGACTGTCGAGAAGATTCTTGGAGCTGACAAGCTGAAAAGGAGCAATAACTTTCTTCACAAGCAATTCCAACAACTAAGTGCTATCAAAACAGTGACCAATCAGAAACCTCTCTCTCTAAGCAATTTCACTAACGCTGCTGAACAGTGGAATCTGAATACTGGAGCCATCTGGATAGGGATGGAATGTGAAGAACCAAATGATGCTGTGTAAAAATATAAGGCTTAAGTCATCATAGAGACTTAGTGGTTTCTTAGTGTTGTTATCATTAGCATTTAGAATCTTGGACAAGTGCCACATTTCTATATTTTTTGTTACGTCTCCCAAAATCTATACAAGGAGATGCACCTCTTGGTAACACTTGCTCTAGAATCTAATAATATTCTATTATGTTATTAGCTCTATCCTTTCCTCAATATGGTATCAAAGCTAGAAATCCAGGAGTCTGAGCCTGCCACCCGAAAGAGAGGAGCAGAGTTACAAGAAACTGCAACTATTCTCACACACGAATTCCAGATCACAGGAAATCGCATCATTTCTTATATTCACACAAGAAAATTTTCATAAGTCAGGAAATTGCACCTATGTCTGATCTATGAAGAGGGTCACGGGTCACTATAACACAGTCACAGGCATGAAAACCATTTAAATTCACTGGTATCAATCCCCAATTTGCAGGAAACCAATCACTAGGGCAAAGGAAGCAATCACAAACCATGCAGTTTCTAGAATGTGTTAGGGTGCCGTTTATTTGGGCGAATATCCACTTGCAATTTTTCAATGTTATTGCATGCTTTTTACTGTCATTTTATGGCAGAGGTTTAATTTTCTGCTGTAGATAGGGCACAAATTTGGGTAAATTTGTTTTGTGAAGGTTTTAAAAAAAGATTAACAAGGCTGAAAAGTTCCGAAAGAGGCTTACAAATGCTTGAAAAAAGTGAACTTGGTCAATCAAAGGGTTTTGAAACGATTTATTTTACAGATCAAATAGAAGAAGTTGCTAGGGTTTGAAACTTTCCAAGATCACATTTTGAGTTTGTATAATTTCTCGGTGTTTCTCTGAGAATGGAAATTCCATACACCTGGACAGTAAAAATCCAAATGCAATTGATAAAAAGAATTTGCGGGGCACAGTAAATGGGAATAAGAAACCAACCTATATATGCAAATCAATCATTGGATTAGCAGAGCATAGATAATACACCCAAAGCCATTATTGGTCTTGCTCTCTTTGATTATGAGTTCAATCATATGGATCTGGAAAAAACATCCAAGGAAATCTGGGATAATTTGTATATGCCATTTGCAGCAAAAGCAGTCAATGCCAAATTTTCCTAAAGCTTCAACTTTTCAAATTCAAGATGGCTAACAAAGCCCACTATGTCTAGTCAAATAAGCAATCTGAGATCTCTCCTCTGACAAATAGCAAAAGTCAATTCTACAGTAGATGACAAGGCCATTTTGTTAAACAATCTACCTTCCAAATTCACCAATACCATTATACTCTTAGTCAACTACCTTCTCAAACTCTTAACTAAAGAAAAGAGAACAAATGTAGGAGATATAGAAGATGATCCTTGGCCAGAAGTGGCATTGTACTCATGAAATAATAGTAGAAAATCAGATAAAAAAAAAGGGACACCAAATGTTACTACTACAAGAAAATAGGTCACACTGCCTAAAACTGTAAAAATCAAGCCAAAAATGTTCTCAGGGGGAAACATCAAAGAAATACCAAATAAAGCAACCATTGTCAAACATACTCCAGATGTTGGCAGCAGTGAAGAATTTTCTGATGAAGAATATGTGGTTTAAAACTTTAAAAAGCCTATATTTTTAAGATAGGAAGAGATCTAGTGCAGATGAAGCTCAACATTGATAGATGCCCAATTAGTTTGAAAGTTTGTGGATCCTGAGAATTATACCCTCACAAGGGTATAGGAAGAGATCTAGTGCAGATGAAGCTCAACATTGATAGATGCCCAATTAGTTCAAAAGTTTGTGGATCTTGAGAATTATACCCTCACAAAGGTCATAATACAACTTTATGGAGCGCTCAAGATGTCGCTCAGCATGGATGGTGGTCCAACAATTTGGTAGAATTGTAATTTGAGAGTTTGGAGAGGTGGAATTTAGGAACTCGCGACTACACCTTTACAAGGGTTTCAAGGCCGCTTGATGGAGTTCTATCTGGTCCAAGAACTATTTTCAAAGAGATATATTCTGAAGACTATATGGTTCTATTTGACTCTATTGTTTTTAATTTCTGTTAGTGTATTTGGTCTTCAATGAGAATTCTTTTTCTTTTAGTACAGTAAAGCCTTCGAGGGGATGTTAGAATATAAGGCTTAACTTTGTAGTAAAGTCATCACAATGATTTAGTGATTTGTTAGTCTTGCTATTAGTAGCATTTAGAATCTTGGACTAGTGCCATGTTTATGTGTTATCTGTTGAAGTTCAAGTAGCTGCGGGAGAATTATACCTCTGATGAATGTTGTGTGCTTCTCTGGAAGACTTTTGTAATGATGAACTGCAGTTTGCTCCTTGATCATTTTTGGACCTGGTTCGATGGCTCTATGTTCTTTTTGGTGATATTTATCTAAGTTCCAGCTGAGTTCGATCTATCATTCTTTGTATTGCTGAGTTGTGCAATGAATCGCTCTTCTCTCCTCTTGGTCATTGCTTTTGAAGAAGTTTATCCTTGACGACTACATGTGCTGACATGTCACCATGATCTTTTATGGTTTGTGGTTGAGGTTGTTTCGTCAGTTATTTAGTCCCTTCATTATGATCATCGGTTTCTTTCTTATGCCGTCGGTTCTTCTCTTAATAGCATTGTTCCTTCTCATTATGGACGACGGTTCATATTTTTGGAGGTGTCGTCGATTCATGTGTTGGAATTGTTGGTTTATCCTATGAGGATGCTGTATGATCATGATTTTGAGTAGTGTGTTCATCTGTTAAGTTTGACTATGTAATTGCTGAGAACAATATTGTTGTGTGAAGTAATTTCAGTCATTCTGAGAGAAGACCGGGTGTATGATCAGTGTGTGACTATACTGTTTTCGAGGATAGTAATAGTTTGAGCTTATGTTTTTCTGCAGTATAACTTTATATGTGTAATCATTGTGTGACTGATCTTTGCAGTTTATATTCAGCAGATGTCTTATCTTATAATGACATTCTTCTAGTAAACTTGTGAAGCTTTGTAGTGAGTTCTTAGCTTATTCAATAAAGAGAATCTTTTCTGGGTGTGGCTGGGTTTTTCGCTCGAGTAGGAGGGTTTTCCCGGGATAAATTTGTGTCTAGTTTTCTTGTGCTTTGATGTTATAGGTTCTGATTATTGCATTTATTATATTCTGATTCAAAATATTAACACGGTATCAAAGCGGGTCTAAAGAAACGATCCAGAACCAGAAGTATTAGAACCTTCTGATGATGCCAAGAAAGCTCAATGGAAAAAGAACAAGATCATGGCAAAGAAGATCCTGATCACAACTGTTAAAGATCATTTGATTCTCATTATTTCAAAGTTGAATTCAGCCAAAGAGATGTTTCAGACTCTGAAGGACCTATATGAATTCAACAACACCAGCACAGCTCTTGCCTTAAGACGCCAACTTCTGCATGTTAAAATGGCTAGAGGACAATCAGTTGTTTCATACTTCATGAAGATTACAGAGTTAAAAGATCAGCTTAGTTCAATTGGAGAATCCTTTGCAGATAAAGATTTGGTCATGCTTGCCATGAATGGACTTCCCCACTCTTGGGAATCCTTCATTCAAGGTGTCAGTGGGAGAGATGATCTTCCTAAATTCGATAGGCTGAGAGCTGATTGCATTCAAAAAGATTGCAGACTAGAATCTAGAGGCAATGGACGTAAAAATCATCATGAAGGTGATCATGTACTTGCTGCCCACACTTCAAAAGAAAAAGGAAAGAAAGGTAACTTCAAAAGATTCAGAGAGAAGAATTTTGAGTCATCTCCTAATTTCAAGAAAACGAAGAAGGATCTTTCTAGGATCCAGTGCTTCAGATGTGACAAATTTGGACACTTTGCGAGAGATTGTACCTCAAAACCAAAGCCTCAAGCAGCTGCTACAAATGTAGAAAATTCTTCTCCTCAAAAGAAGTCAAGTGAAAATTCAAAGGGATCCTGTTTTATTTCTGCACTTTCTAGCAAATTTCCTACTAGCAGTGAGATATGGTTCAAAGGAAAGCAGTTGAGCTCAAGTACATTTCTACAAAGGAGCAAACTGCGGACATTCTCACCAAGCCACTTCCAAGAGTGAAGTTTTGTTACTTCCGAGATAAGCTTGGTATCATGGAAAATGATGCTCTTGCTGAGAGAGAGTCTCAGCTTCAATTTAATGAGTTCTTCTCTGCGAGAGAAGTTTGAGGTGAAATCCCTTGTTAATGAGTTCTTCTCTGTGAGAGAAGTTCGAGGTGAAATCCCTTGTTCCACCCTCTAGGAATAGTTATGGTGGATCCACCCTCTGGGAGTAGCCATGGTGGAAGTCATGTGTGAGACTCCATTGTTAAAGTATTGTTCGTTCATTAAATTGATAATCATATATTATATCATATGTTAATATGAACAGCCACGACTCATCATATTAATTAATATGGTGAGTCATGTTTGTTCATATTCACATCCTTTAGATTCAATATATATAGTCATTATGTTTTGTAGAATCAATCAATAACCAAGGCAATTGTATTCTACTACATACATTCAATTTATATCTTATCTTCTGATCTATAATTCCTTAACATGGTATCAGAGCCAGGTTATTAAAAGGAGATAAAATATAAACTCTAGAGAATCTATAGTTGAGCATATTTTCAAACTACGTAATTCTTGAGCATAATTCTTGAGATGGCTCGTTGCATGAGAATGGAAGATAGATTAGAAGGTCCTTCAAATTTTATATCTTGGAGAACCCAACTTACCTCTCTTCTTATGGAACTCGAATTAGAGGAGTACATAGCGAAAGATATTAAAATACCCGAAGATGAGACAGAGAAGACCACATGGAAGAGAAGGAACAATAAAGCCAGAAAACTGATCATTGACTCAGTAAAAGACTCCATTCTTCCTAGCATATCAAGAATTACC
>MU225642.1:29320-44621 GCA_018584345.1 Thuja plicata
TGATGAGTTCCTAGTTGACTTGACAGAAGATGATGGTGTTTTGACCATGGAGGAGGAGCTCACATGGATGCTAATGATGCAGGACAACCATGAGAAACCAGAGGAAAGTAAAGAAAATAGCAAGGAGGGCCCCAAGTTTATGCTCTCAAGAGGCTATCCAATCTGGTATCTATCCCAGTTGGAGAGTACAGAAGAGTCCTCATTTACAACAACTCCTATTTGTGAGGAGGATCAGAAAGATCCAATACAACGTGATGATTAAGATTTCCATCAGAAGAGTGAAGTAAGTCAAAGCACTTCCTCTCTTTTTGAAATATTGCATGACCTGGTTGTATATGCTTCATTGTTTAGTTTTCTGGTATTTGCCAATAAGCATGTGCATTATTACAGTTTGAGGAGGAAAGACAAATATTTCAATGCACCAGTAAATGGTTTTGTTTAGCAAAATTTATGGCTAGTTAGGTTAGAGTAGGTTAGATTTCCAGTTTCCCTAAGTGCTGTCAAGCACATTTAGGTCAGTTTTAGTTTTAATTTTCCCAGTTTTCAATAAGTCTTCAAGATTCAAGGTCTTCCAAGGTTGCTGTCCAAATCTACAAATACAAGGAAATCATTCCTCAATGATCAAAAATACATTTACAATTCGTGATAATGAAGTTTTTGCTTCAATATTACAAATCATAAACATACCAGCAATCATTGGGGAAGGGTTTTCTTATATCTACAGATTAGGTTTAGGGTTTCCGTAGGTGATCAACAGACTCAATGCCCAATGGACTCTTTTAGGCTACTGGTCCCAATGTCAAGTAGGCAGACATCCATTAGAGGTCACTAGAATTGTTACCCAAATTTTTCACATGCAGGATAGCAGTCATAATAGTAAAGTAAAAATTTGCATAAAGATACATCCCTTTGACATTACTATTCAGCCAATACAGATGAATACATTACTATTACATTCATATTATCAGATTTTATTTGTACTCTAAGTTTTGATCAAATTCACACTTTCATATTAATAAATGATGATTACATTGTGCATTCATAGTGAATGTATTAGACAAGTGTTCCTTTAAGGTCACATCTTGCATACTAAAACTTAGAGGACATATGCAGAAAAGAAAGTAAGAAGGAAGCATGATGAAGTCTAGGGTCTATGTATTGCCTTTAAGAGGTCTTCTAGTTTCTGGAGTGGTTCATCTGCATCATCTGAAGTCTTTCATGTCCTTTCTTGTCTATGTCTGTCCTCAATCCTAGGTCTTCTGTGGTCCTGTATCCTGCATCATGGTGTGAAAAGATGTTAGATCCAATTGGATCTAAGCAATACATAAAAGCCTAAAAGACACCATGCATTTGTCAAATTCTCTGAACTATGTATTTACTGATGATATCAATGTGATAGAAAGATATGCATTTACATTGATTGAATAATAACATCAAACAAACATATCTTTATGAAATCCTGTGCTATATTTGAAAGATGTAGTGAGTGTCATGAGGCCGTGCTCGAACTTCACAATATGCATTATAAAGAATGAAAGAATGCTAGATGTTCAATGTGCATGAAAGAAAGAAATGTTCAAATGCATATTTCAACATTAATGTACAAAAATATATCAGATGTGAGTCATGTGCATATGAAGATGTGGTTTTAAATAGTGCATATTTAAAGGAAAATCAAATGACAATGCTGTCTAGAGACATAGAAATATGTATTACTATGATCTAATTCCAAATGCAGAGCACATGAAAAGAATAAAAGGGATAATCAATGTTGTTGTTTTAAGTTGTCAAACAGAGAAGAGATGATCATATGCAAAAGGAGGGTAAAACAACTGTATGATCCATATATATAATGTGCATGTCCATAATGATCAAAAGTGTAGTGCATATGTAAGAGTGAAAAGCAAATGATAGTGTTATTGTCATCAAAAGATTATGCATGTTTGGTGAATCAAGCAACAATGTTGTTGCGAAAAATATTATGCATATACAAGTAAAGAGTGTTGTACGTGTATGTAAATGCTATTATTAATGCTGTTATCCATGTTTGAATGACAGTATGGGATCAAAAATGTATATGCATATGTGCAATAGAACTGTGCAAATGAAAAGACAATCTGCATATACTATCAAGCATGAGTTAATTTTATGCATATATCCATGAGAGTGGAACAAGTATAGTATCCATATGTCTAAAATGGATTTGAAGAAATGTTTATGCAGGGTATTTAGCAAGTAGTGCTATTCTGGTCTGCTGGAATTAAAGTGATGTATGTAATCATGTTTATAGTGCTGTTATCATTTCAGTATTTATGTCTAAATAATTTCCAGGTACATCAAGCAACCAACTGGAATGGAGTGACAACAAATATGCTTTCTATTCAAATATAGCATGGCTTATACAAATGGCTCGAGCACAAAATCATGGAAAATAGTACATCTTTACATTAAAGACAACATCATATTCAACATATTTATGTTTACATTCTAAAGAGATGCTCAGTATTATCAGTAAAACTGTGAACTAAGAGTGTTTTTTAACATAATGTTACAGTAAGTGCCTCTTATGTGTGATTGTTTCAAATAGTGGAGTGTCATCAAACAGGGAAGCATCAAGAATGCTTACTAAATTTTGTATTTGAAGACAACAAAGATAATGTTTTTGAAACATTTTAGCAGTACAAAACCCGTGTTCTAATTCAAATTCAGACAAACATTAAAACTGATAACTTCAAGTGCTAAGCCATGTGGGTGTTTAGTTTTTACCATTCAATCAGTAGACGGTGTAAAAGCCAAAGGAGGTGAGAAAGAAGACAGTAATATCAGCTTAGCTATAAGCTACAGACAAGGATGGATTCAAAATCTAAACATAGAGAAAAGAAGAAAATACTTATCTTCAAGTTGAAGACAAATTCCATGCATAGCTGTAAATTCCTGAGAAGAACCCGTGGTAAGAATCCAAGCCAAGGATGGCGCCATATATTATGGCATATAAACTCTAGAAGACGTGGAACCCTTTGTAAGGAGCCCAAGTTTGAAGTTCAAGAGAGACACATGCAAAGTGCCATTATTTATGGTTTTAAACTTCAGTTTGAAAGCATGTAAAATGCATAGATAGAGCTCGAGCTTTGTAAGGAAACAAAATACATGAAAAATGCCTTGTTTCATGGAAATAAAAAGTGTGTGCAACCATGGTGGAGAAAGCCCAAATTCTCCTCACCCAAGGTGACATTAAGCAAGAGAGCCTTAGGTTTTTTTAAATAACTGTGAACTCCAATGAGCGTGCCCTCCGGTCAAGCCTGAGTTCCATGATGGAGATCGAGTCTATGCAAATGCGAAGCGCCATATATCATGGCAGAACTCAAGTTATAGAAATTTCAAATATGTAGAGAACCCGTGGTGGAGAGAAAAGATGCAATGACAGTGCCATGATTCATGACATCCAAAACCCTGAGTTTGACTCCAGTTTGAGAGGTAGAGCCCGAGCTCTTTAGAACTCTGTCGTAGCAATCATTTCCAGTCAATGCCCAGTAACATAGAGAACTCCAAATTCAGTAAGAAAGAAGCTCGAGCTCTCCAATCAGAAGCTCTAGTTTGAGCATACATCACAGTGATTTAAACAAACCTCCATCCATGTACAGACAAAAAGCACGTACTCCCACTCATGGCGAGCTCAAGACCAAACACAGAAGGCACAAAAAGTTGCAAAAATGGCGGTGCCAAACAATAGAAACCCTAAACTCATTCTTCCCCTAATGAAGTCTAGCGAAGTAAAAATGAAGAGTTAAATGCCTAGGTAACTGCAGCACCTAGACAGTGCATTATGAGATATTTTCTTCATTGTATTTGTTATCTCGAGTTAGGCATTAGTTATTTTCACTATGGTGTCGGCTTGGCTGGAGTTAGGTTTTTTTGTTTTATGCTATGTTGTCGGGTTTTAAGTCATAGGAGTTGAAGTTTTTATACAAATGTGGGTAGAATTATGCATTTAGAGTTATGCATTTTGATGGATTTTTTTGTAATGTATTTTGTAATGGAGTTGGTACATTATGTGAAAAGGATGAAAATATTTTAAAAGCCAACTTTAGGGGTATCTCATTTTCGAAATGGGCCTTCAGGGGCTAGATTTTAGGCACTAATTATGCCTCAAATTTAGGAATATGCCTTTTGGAGGGATAGTTGTTGAAGGCTACGTTATAGGCATCTTTTGGGCCTTAAAAATAGGATGATCTTTCTGTATGGAGGAGATTTTTGGAGGGAGATCTCATTTTTGAGATTAGCCATGTGGGCTATTTAGTGGACCTTGTACTTCATGTTGAAAGGTTCGGATTTGGTGGAGAGGAGGTTTTAGTGAGCTATTTTTTTCCTATACCACTTTTTCATGCATTTTGTATCCATTTTGGTTGCAGATTTTGGAGAGAGGGCATATAGTGAACATATCGTTCCTAAGTTCTTGGAAGGCCATTTTTGTAATCATTTTGTCAGATTTTTGAAGGAATGAACTAGATATTTTGACTCATATTTATGAATTTGTTTCGATATTGGATCATGTTTTCATCTTTTCTAACAAGTGTCAAATCATTTATTATCCAAAGGAAGTGAGTAGATTTCTGTTCCTTCTCAAGATAATCAATTGCTCCAAGGCCTTGTATGAGAAATGTATGTTTGTTAATTATCCAAGCTGTTTGTGGTAAAACCCTGATAGCATGAATCTATTAACCTATATGTTGAGTAGTGATTCAGGGTGTTAAGATCTTCATTTTTAAGTCAGGATTGAAGTTTCATGTTTTTGCAAAGTCTGAAGTATTCATTGGTGTATCACCCCATTTTCCCATTCAGTTTTAAATCCTTCTTCCCTTTTCCCATTAAGTTACAAATCAGGAGGTGATATTCCATATCAAATAGGAATCGGCCTAGAATCCAGAGACTCTTCCATACCAAAATAGGAACCGGCCTAGAATCTGGAGAGTCTTCCTCATCCATAGTTCACCCACAGCTAGAGAAAGTTTCCATTGTCAGATAGAATTGCCATGAAGCCTTAATGCCTAATTTAGGGTGACAATTCTAAGCCTAAATAGATATATGCATAAAAAGTAACTCATGCTTGACTGTATATGCACATTGTCTTTTCATTATTTTCAGAAGTAAATGTTTTTTTGGATTGATTCCTTCTTTTATAATCCAAAATCATCATGTATTGTGACAAAATTAATTTCCATTCATCCTGCATATGCACTCTGTTATTTGATCATTATTCTCTGTTATGCATATTTCATAACAACATTTATAATAATGTTTTCACTCTTCTGACATCTTCATATTGGAATTAATAGTGTCAAAAACCATAACAACATGTATGCACCCTGTAGAAACTGTTATATGCTGCATTTATCGGCCTTCTGCATCTACCTTTTTCTAAATTCATGAACATCCAACATTCTTTCATGCTTTAATAATGCATATTTGTGAAGTTTGAGCACTGGCTTGTGACACTCACTGCATCTTTCAAATATAGCATAGGATTTCATAAAGATATGTCTGTTTGATGTTATTATCTTGTCGATGTAAATGCATATCTTTCTATTACATTGATATTATCATTAAATATGCAGTTCAGGAAGTTTGATTGATGTATGATGCTTTTAGGCATTCATGTATTTCTTACATCCAATTGGATCTAACATATTTTCCACCATGATGTTGTAGGAAACAGGACCACAGAAGACCTAGGATGTAGGATAAGCAGAGACAAGACCAAGACATAAAGACTCTAGATGATGCAGACGAACAACTCTAGAAACTAGAAGACCTCTTAAAGGAAATACATAGATCCCTAGACTTCATCATGCTTCTCTCTTACTTCTCTCTTACTTTCTTTTCTTCTTATGTCCTCTAAGTTTCAGTATGCAAGATGTAACCTTGAAGGAACACTTGTCTAATACATTTAGTTTGAATGCACAATATAATGATCATTATATGAATTTGAAATTGTGAAACTAATCAATACTTAGAGTACAAATGAAACATGATAATATGAATGTAATAGAAATGTATTCATTTTCATTAGTTACATAGTAATGTCAAAGAGATGTTTCTTTATGCAAATTTTAACTGTTATGACTGCTATCCCACATGTGAAAAATTTGGGTAACAATTCTGGCAACCTCTGATGGATGTCTGCCTGCTTGACATTGGGACTAGTAGCCTAAAATAGTCCATTAGGAATTGAGTCTGTTGATCACCTATGGAAAACCTAAACCTAATCTGTGGATATAAGAAAACTGTTTCCCAATGATTGAGTGTATGTTTATGATTTGTGGTATTGAAGCAAAACATCATTACCACAAATTGTAGATGTATTCTTGATCATTGAGGAATGATTTCCTTGTATTTGCAGATTTGGACAGCAACCTTGGAAGACCTTGCAAACTTGAAGACTTACTGAAAACTGGGAAAACTAAAACTAAAACTGACCTAATTGTGCTTGACAACACTTATGGAAAACTGGGAAACTAACCTACCCTAACCTAACCAGCCACAAATTATTGTAAACAAAACCATTTACTAGTTTATTGAAATATTTTCCTTTCCTCCTCAAATTGCAATGATGAACATGCTTATTGGTAAATGCAAGAAAAATAAATAATGAAGCATATTTGACTAGCTCATGCAATATTTCATGGAGAGAGGAAGTGTCTTGACTTACTTCAATCTGCTGGTGGAAGAAAACTGAATCAGCATGCTGCATTGAATCTTCCTCATCAACCTCCTCACAAACAAGAGTTGATGTAAATGAGGACTCTTCTCTTCTCTCCAATAGGGACAAATACCGTATTGGACAACCTCTTGTGAGTATGAGTTTGGGGCCCTCCTTACTGGTTTCTTCACTTTCCTCTAGTTCCTCATGGCTATCCTACATCATTGATAGCCATGTCAATTCCTCCTCCATGGTCAAAAAATCATCATCAGCTAGGAGCTTATCAAAACTACCGATCTCCTAGAAATCAGAAGCACTTGGTTTCAGCTTTCATTCCTGCACATAATTATTAGAAAGCGTTTCCTCCAACATTGAGCACCTTTGAATAGGCCCAAACTCTGACATTTCAAGCTTCTCATAGAAATTAACAATAATGTTATCAAAATCATTCTCTAAGATTTGATCAGTTTCTTGATCATGAACACTTTGCTGTGCTGAAGTGACTGGAATCTCCTCTTATTTCTCTTGATCTACAAAAGAGGGTAACTCCTCAAAGAAAAGTGTAACCATCTCTTCTTTCTCAAAAGAGTCTCTTGTATCTTGAGCCTCTACTACTTGTTCTATCAGATTTAAAATAATCACCTCTTTCTTAGCTCCCTGAACTGGAGATGACTCACATGGAACCACCTTGATAAGATTTGGAATTTAGAAGCCAGGGTGCTTAGTCCATGAGGGCTGCCATGACAACTTGGTATCTTGCTCATCTAGCTCAGCTACATAACACATCTTTGACTGAGAATCAATAAAATGGGCTAGTTGAACATGCTCAATCAAGGGCTCTTGTAGGGGCTGTCTTACTTCTTCTGTAGGCTTATAACTTGGAATCTCCAGCTTGGATCTTTCTTGGATTGTAGGTTGATTAAGGGCACAAGAAGTTGCTTGAGATTCTAGCTCTTGTAACATTTTCATTAATTGCCTCATTTGTTCCTCTTTAAATGAAACTTTCTTGGCAATAAACTCCTGCTCGTACCTTTGAGCCTCCATCTCTTGCTGGTGTATGTGAGCTTGATAAGATAGCTCCTCTTGATGCATGCCATACTCTTTCTCTTTCTCCACATATACCAGTTGATCTTGAAAGTTCTTCAGAATATCATCAAGGCTCATGTTTGGAACATGTTGGGGATAATTCTGAGAATCATCAAAGAAACTCCTTCGTGGCTGCTAGTATGCATGCTACCAAGAAACTTGTTGCTAGGCTAGAGGGTGATAAACATGAGATGAATGTTGTCCTTCAAATTCTACAACAAAAATAGCAGCAAAGCCATACTGATATGGTTGATATTGAGAACATGCAGGAACATCTTCATAAAATGGAGGATAGTAATCCATGTTAGGCACTAAATCTACATAAAACCAGTAGATATGACCTTAGAGTCACCAGATATGCATAAAATTGACCTCCTAAAGGCCTGCAACCTGCTGGATGCATACCAAAAGCAGCAAGAACTATGAAATCTATGACCTCTTGGTCCCACCGGGTGTGCCAAAAAATATTGAGGCTTAGAATTGTCACCCCAACTCAGGCATTAGGGCTGCATAACAATTCCATCCTAACAATGGAAACCTTCTCTAGCTGTGGGTAGACTATGTTTGAGAAGGAGTCTCTAGATTCTAGGCCGGTTCCTATTGAATTTGGGTATCAATTTTATACTATCTTCTCCTGATTTTGGGAAGGGAAGAGAGAAAATCTAACTAAAATTGTATGAACAAAAATTGAAAAGGTGATACACCAAATAGATTCAGATCTCTCAAAGCTTCAAACTAACACTCACTTAACATACCCTAATGATCTTTGCAATATCACTCACTATCCAATACATAGGCTAATTAAAAGGTCACTACTAGGGTTTAACCACAAATAACAATCTTACTATCAACAACATGTAGATTCTGCAAAAGGCTTATATTCTATAATCTAGAATAGGAAATGATACAATCCACTAATCCATGCTACAAATGTATTACACTTGAATGCAGAAAATTAAATAGGATTTGAACAAATGATCACCACAAGATGTATGAAAAATGGGGCAACTATATTCTTTTCAAAATCTGTATGCAGTTACATGAAATGAATCTCAAAATAATGGCAAGGAATACAAGCATTCTCTTGCACAAAATCGATATCATAAAACATGAACCAATAATGAACACAAAAAACATAAAACAGATAGCTATAGGAACAAGAATTTCACTAAAAGCTCTTCCCTTTACAATATTTTTTTATCTAAACATGAAGTAAAAGGTCCACTAAATAGCCCACATGGCTTATCTCAAAAATGAGATCTCCCTCCAAAAATAACTCCTTAGATAGATAGATCATCTTGATTCTTAGGCCAAAATCATGCCTAAAAGTTAGCCTCCAACAACTACCCCTCCAAAAACATATCTCTAATTCTGAGGCATAATTAGTGCCTAAAATCTAGCCCCCCAAAGGCTCATTTTAAAAATGAGACAGCCCTCCAATAATCAAGTAAAAGCCCAACTATATTTCTCCCCTAAAGTTGGTGATTAAAGATTTTACATCCTTTTCTAAAGTGCACCAACCTATGACAAAATACATTCAAAGACCCATCAAAATGCATAATTCCAAATGCATAAATTCTTCCCACATTTACATAAAAAATCCAACTCCTATGACTTAGCTGACACCATAGTAAATAACACATTACCATAACTCATCAAAACCAACCATAGTATATAGCCAAGACACCCCAACCCGACACTGTAACCATGGTCAACATGACCAGTGTTTGATAAATATCTTCCTCCCCATCGTGGCACTAGGAGAGCTCATCTTTGCATATGCAGTTACCAAAGGCATTAACTACTCAGTACTTTGATGGACTCCAAATTTCCATCTATTTCGACATAGGTATTATCTTTCATTTAATTTCTGCATTTTGGGAAAGAATTTTAAGGTTCTTTGAAATCCCTAACTGTTTAGAGCCGCCACACTGCTATCTTCTTGTGCTTTTTCTATGTTTGATGTGTGAGCATGGAGTTCACCATTTTGCAAACAGAGAGCCTTGGGGTCTTTGCTGGAATCGACTAATCATGTTTTGAGTTTGACTTGGAGTCTTACTCGTGGGCCCTAATTGTAATCTGGAGTCACTTGTTGTTATAGCATGAACTCGGGCTATACTGAGAATGCCACAGCTTCTTTAATTGGGTCTTCCAACCATACAAAATGCAGGCTCTTCTTCATCAACCTCCTGTATGCCATACAAAATGCGGGCTATCTTTCTGTCTTCTTTTGGTTTGAATATACTTTTATACTCCATAGCTTTCATTGTTAGATAAGCTTCTGTATATTTAAAATAGACCGACCTTTAGGTCTTTTGATGGATGTTGTTCATAGATAAGGAATCTATTGGCTGCCATGGGTGTCTTTATTTGATGTCTTCTTTGCATTCTATTGAACTTCTGTAGCTTTTATCTTGAGTTAACTCCATCTTTATGTTGTCTATGGTCTTTGTCTTGTATAGAGACAATGTTGTTTGTTATCTTCATGTATAATATCTGGCTTCATTTCTTCATTTGCATACATGATCATTCTCTATTGGGACCATACTACTCTCTGTTGTGTAATGTCATTCTCCGCTGAATGCTCATTTGTTTGAATATCCACTGTAGTTTCTTTATGTAGGAAATAGAAGTTAACAACATGTAAATACATTGTTATTCCATTTTTTGTAAAATACCACCCATGGGGTTCGAGCACGGGCTCGTGAATCCCATGGGAAACCTTTATAACATGAAGTTCAAAACATAAAAATATACATTCTCTGCATTCAGAATCTTTTTGACTTCATCCCCTGTATGCACAGAATAACACTGTATGCACATAATAACACTGCATAGACATCACCTCAATATTTACATTAGGCACATGAATATTGTATGTGTCCCACTCTTATGGATATATGCATAAAAAGTAACTCATTCTTGACAGTATATGCACATTGCCTTTTCATTATTTTGAGAAGTAAATGTTTTTGTGGATTGATTCCTTCTTTTACAATCCAAAAGCATCATGTACTGTGGCAGCATTACTTTCCATTCATCCTACTTATGCACTCTGTTATTTGATCATTATTCTCTATTATGCATATTTCATAACAACATTTAAAATAATGTTTTCACTCTTCTGGCATCTGCATATTGGCATTAATAGTTTCAAAACCCATAACAACATGTATGCACCCTGTAGCAACAGTTATATGTTGCATTTCTCCACCTTCTGCATCTACCTTTTCCTGAATTCATGAACATCCAGGATTCTTTCATTCTTTAATAATGCATATTTGTGAAGTTTGAGCATGGGCTCATGACAATCACTGCATCTTTCAAATATAACATAGGATATCATAAAGATATGTCTGTTTGATGTTATTATCTTGTCGATGTAAATGCATATCTTTCTATTACATTGATATTATCATTAAATATGCAGTTCAGGATTTTTGAATGATGTATGATGCTTTTAGGCATTCATGTATTTCTTAGATCCAATTGGATCTAACATCTTTTCCACCATGATGCTGTAGGAAACAGGACCACAGAAGACCTAGGATGTAGGATAAGTAGAGACAAGACCAAGACATGAAGACTCCAGATGACATAGATGAACAACTCCAGAAACTAGAAGACCTCTTAAAGGCAATACATAGATCCCTAGACTTCATCATACTTCTCTCTTACTTTCTTTTCTTCTTATGTCCTCTAAGTTTCAATATGCAAGATGTAACCTTGAAGGAACACTTGTCTAATACATTCAGTTTGAATGCACAATGTAATGATCATTTATGAATTTGAAATTGTGAAACTGATCAATACTTAGAGTACAAATGAAACATGATAATATGAATGTACTATAAATGTATTCATTTTCATTAGTTACATATTAATGTCAAAGAGATGTTTCTTTATGCAAATTTTTAACTATTATGACTGCTATCCCGCATGTGAAAATTTTGGGTAACACTATCTTAATAGAAAAAAAAAAGTATGGCTTTGAATTTTGCATGACCAACTTCAATTCCCTTATATGAAATAATGTATCCAATTAGATTCACATAGGTTACCCCAAAGACATATTTATTTGGATTCAATCAAACCTTGTATTGGTCTAATCTTGTGAATCTTATCCATGATTCATAAATATCTAGATATTGTGTGGGATTTTCCAAGTAAATCATCTACATTATATTCCAAATGGATATGAATCTCGTCATGAAAGATAGCAATCATTTCCCATTCATATGTGGATCCAACATTCTTTAATCCAAATGGCATGACATTCTAAAATAAAGTTCCCCAAGTACAAATGAAGGATATTATGATCTAACCCTCAGGATAAATTTTAATCTAGTTGTATCCCAAGAAACCATCCCTAAGGGATAACATCTTGTGCCTTGCTATTAAATCTACTATCATTTCAATATTTAGAAGTAGGAATCCTTCTTTAGGACAAGCTCTATTTAGGTCTCTTAAATCAGTGTAACAATGAATAGTCCCATCATGGTTTTAAACTAGTACTAGGTTTGAAATCCATTTAGCATAGTCAATAGTTCTTACGAATGTAATATCTAGCAACTTATTTAATTCAACCTTCATTGAGAGAGAAACACGTGGGTGCATTTTTCTCAATTTTTGTTTCATAGGTTTTTCCCCCGGTGACAAAGGAAAATGTGCATAACTAAATAATGATCAAGCCATAGCATGTTATCATAGGAAATAGAACAATTAATTTTTCTTTCCTTCAAAAATTGTATAAATGATGATCTTTCTTCGAGGGTCAATGATTTAGCTAGATGTATAATTCTTGGTTCCTCTTCAGTGCCCATATTTGCTGCTATTATTTTCTCTACCAATATAGATGAATTATCATGATATGATGCCAGGGGAAATGTGTCAAGCCTTCCATCCTCAGGCTCCTTAGAGAGGTTTTCACCTTTGGATAAATCCTTTATTTTTACTTTTTTTGAGTCTAATAGCATTGCCTAATGGTTTTCACCAGAAGTCCTGTTCATATTTTTAATAATTTTGCGACTGAAAGGCTTGGCGCCTTCTTCAAAGTAAGCCACACTATTGATTCCTATGAAGAAACTAGCTTTATGATCTCTGAGAGGCAAGTCATCTTGAGCTTCAAGAAATTTTATTATTGCTTCATCATTTTGAAAGATGTACAATTGGGGTGGTCCTTGTTGGTCCTAGTAAATAAGTTATGGGTGAATACGAGGCAAGGGATCGGGATTAGGCTTAAGATTATGAATAGGTTAAAGGGTGAAAATGTTGTCAGTTGTAGATATCAATTAAATCATCTACATTCATCATTAGTCTGTGTTGTATTAGAAGATTCCCCTACCTCACTTGCATTTCCCTCAGTACTTAAGGTCTTATCTTTATGTGTATCATAACCTAATCAAGGAACTTTACGCCCACCATCAAGTTTTACTAGTTCAAGTATGCCTTTTTTTTGTAAACCAAGGGGACTATGACCATCATAGCCATATATTTCTATTATCTTAAGTCCTTTTCCATATTTATCATCCGATATCTTGACTTCAATTTTTTCATCTTTTTTTTTTTATGTATCTTTATCTTTGTACAACCATTTTAGAAGATCTTCTTCTTTTGTTTCATCATACAAGGTTTCCCATTTTTTAATAGTTTTGGGTTTGTAGTCGATAGTTGTGGTATCTGATGTGGTTTTAGTGATTTGTGGTTTGTCATAGACTTTGGGAGGCAAAGGTATCTGTCCAATTCAAAGAGCATGATTCAGGGTATATTCTCCCACTCCCTATTCTTTTACTTGTATTTTGAACTCAACTTCCTTGGATTTTGAAGTGGATACTTTTAAAGACTCAGGGTCAACACATGCTTTAGATGGAGGCACTTCATGATTGCTAGGAATGATGGATTCAATCTTTATGTCTTAGACTATTGCAATACATAAAATGATTTGTATATCTTGGAATGGTAATCTCAGTGCCATTATGAGGAAATTTAATACATTGATGGTATGTAGAGGCTACAAATTGCATTGCATGAATCCATGGTCTTCCAAGGAGAATTTTATAGGTCAAGGGGAGATCAATAACTTGGAAAACCACATCCTTCACCATAGGTCCCACATTTATAGGTAACATTATTGTTCCTTT
This sequence comes from Thuja plicata, assembly GCA_018584345.1. NCBI lineage: Eukaryota > Viridiplantae > Streptophyta > Pinopsida > Cupressales > Cupressaceae > Thuja > Thuja plicata. The sequence goes on from MU225642.1 coordinate 43,244, forward strand.
TAGATGAGCGTTCCTCTTCATCATATGCATTTATGATAATATTTTTCTTTGGATCAAATGCACTCTTAGAGTACCTTATTTCTTTTAGAAACTTCAACGCATAGATATTGAGACGTGCTCCTCCATCTATCAGGGCTCACTTGATCTTGACTCTAAGGATAAAGAGTTCAATGTGTAAAGGCACATTATGTGGTTTTTGCATGGAGGAATCATCATTCTCAGTGAATGTGAGCATGTGAGGGGAGGTGATATGTCCCACCATAGCTTGGAATTGATCTACATGCAGTTTTGTATGCATTGTAGCAATAGAAAGTGCTTTTTCTGAGATAGTTGTGTGATAAGGAGATAGGTGGAGGAGATCAAGTGTAGATATTTTTGTAGGAATCTTCCCTAGATGCTTTATAAGGTTGTATCATGAAGTTGATGCAACAAGTTTAGGATTAGGAACTTTAAGGTTAATTTTGCCTCGACACGTGGTAACATTGCAATCAATTTCTTTACCTTTTATAGTGAAAGTGTTCACATGATTATGAGCCTCACTAATGGTATTTATGACTTGATCATATTTATAAATGGTACAATTCATACCGTCACTTGATTGATGAGATTTTTCTTGATCTTTATCCTTGTGATTAGGAAAGGGATTTTTAAACATATCACAATAAAAGTTACCAAAAGGAGTGTGTACATCAACTACAATTTTCCCAGCATCAATAAGATCTTGTATAACATGCAGAGCTTATTGTAACTATTTATCTTGTGGCCCTTATGTCTATTATTGTACGCCTTTCTTTTTGATTCCCACAGCTTTCCAAAGGCGAGGGTTAGTAGCAAAGGTTTCACAAATGAATGCAAATCAAGTATATAATGACTACTAAATGAATACTAGAAATGTGATCAATAAAATGTACAAGAAAGAGAAAGGAAGACAAATAAATGCAAACCCCACGATGCTTGAAGCTTCTATTGTTTCTCTCTACTCCTTCTGAAATGTTGTTCTTGATGCTCAGTATTGGCGGGGCAGCGTCTATGACTTGAGAAGCATCGAGAATTTGATAATTGAAATGTGTGTGTGTGGTCGCAAGATGGCTTGAATTCTAGAACCAAACTAATGGAGTAATGGCGCACAAGAGCTTGAAATCCTGGACCCTTCAAATGGTTATGAAGGATTTATTATATAGGAATTGGTGATGATATGAACGGTTGAGATCAATCCCATAGATAGGGAGATGAATGGTTGAGATCAAAAGTAACTGGAGAGGTCCTTAGTAAACTCCACCTCTTCATTTGGTAAAGAGGAGATAGAGTTTGGTTGACTGAAGAGCTAATTATGAGTTACCTTTTTGAACTGAAGAGGTGGGTGAAGTTACCCATGTGG
>MU225642.1:63691-93323 GCA_018584345.1 Thuja plicata
AGAAGGATATATATATATATATATATATATATATATATATATGGGGAGCCATGCTGATAGATAGACACGTCTCCACGTGTGGAGACATGTCTCTCTATCAGCATGTCTCCCCACAATACCTCTTAATCATAGTAAACAATCTTACATTAATTCATAACTAATAGGTGTGAGTATAGAGATTAATCTAAACTGATACAAATTGGTGTATTAAATATGTGATGACATGTAACTAATTGAATGTTTGAAGATGTTAAGTTGATCACCGAAATGCAGAAAAGATAATGCAAGATATTAAATCAATTAATGGATTGTATTGTGATTGATGTCAACTTGATATAATCTAATCGTTTATAATCAAAGTGTCAAAGAATTTAGAGAATAAGAGAGAAAATGATTATGCTTTCAATAATGCATAAAAGAGAAGCATTCACTAAGTGACTACAAACACTGACGGCTAGTGGAACCCGATGGGTAGAGATCACCGAAATTTAATTCACAGTGATGCCCGAGCAAAGAAACTGACAAGCATTACCGAAGAGTAGAATCACAAGCATTACCGATGGCCATAATTACAGTGTTAATCAAGGAACAAAACTTTGCAGTGAAGCTTGAAGGACAAACAACCCCAACGGAGAAGCCCGAGGAGAAATGGAGTGTTGATCGAAGCTAAGAGTTAAATCACCGAAGTTAACTGGAGTTCAGAAATGACAAAATATCTAGCTGGCAGAGCTAAATATAGACTTAACTGGTAGTTATCATTGTTTTCATCGACAAGATAAAGCCATAGATAAGTAAAGGATTTAAAGCTATTTTATCCAGTTGGAAAGAATATTTCTATGAGATAAAACATGATTTATGCTTTAAATTAGGATTGGCTAAGGTTGCGGATCATGCCAAGATCAAGAAAATCAAGAACCTAGAAACGGTGATATCATGTCTATAAAGAGACAACTTAATTCATTATGAATTAAGGGGAGTGAATGAAAAAGAGGATGCTGAAGAGAAACTGATGAAGAACAACTTCATACAATCCTAATCAATCAAGAAAAGGAAAGAGCTAAAGATTTCTGTGGACATCGAGCAATAGAGCATAGTATCACTAAGAAGAAACAAAAGTGGAGAAAAGGTATTGAAAAGATATATTGATCAAAATGATTTAATGAGATTACAATAGATATGAAAATTTGCAAGTATAAGTTGTATATGTGAACAGATCATATTTTTTCAGCCTAACCATTGATTTAGAAAGTCTCTTAGCTGAGTAGGATTTAAACATCCTTTCTATATTGAGATACATCCCAAGGAGTATCAAAAAGTTTGATCATGAAGATAGCATGAGATTCCAGATACCATTTGAAAAACTAGAAGAGTTTGGACAAGGAAGGTAGCATGGAGATGCCCAATATCACGTGAAAAAATAATCTTTTAAATCCTCTAACAAGGTCACACCTAACAGTGTGTTTGTAACCTTTAATAGGGCTGTCTCTTCACCAAGCTCACTTTAGAAGAGTGAAAATTTTGGGTTATCAGTCCCAAGTGGTTTTTCCCTTAACAGATTTTCCACGTTAAAAATCCATGTGTCAATGTGTTTACGAGTCATTACTTTAGTGTTTTGCATTACACATAGCTAATCTGGATTGATCGGTATGCTCTAAGTAATTTACTGTTATTTGATAAATTGAAAGACTACTATTCGCTAAACATTAAGAATAAGGTTTAATAGAGCACTCTGAGCAGTAGTTATTTATTAAGTATATTTGAAGGCATACATCTTGTAGGACTAAAGATAACTAGAGGCTTAATATTGTGGTACTAAGTTTTTTGGGTTGATTAATTGGAATATTTTTGAGGCCACTGATTCAATCTAGGGTATTCCACCAAAATCAAGGCTTATAAATGTCTTAACAAGTCATCTAACAAGATCATTGAAAGTACAAATGTAAAAATAGATGAATTCATAGAAAAGAATGATAAGGAATGTAGAAAAGAGCCAGAGGACTACAACAGGTTTGTTTATACTAAACCTAACACTCTACCTGAGTAACAGTGTATTGCTCCTAAGCAATAGAACATTGCACCCGAGAATCAGGCCACAATTACCGAAAAATCAAGAAAATACTCAAGATGATGTACCAAGCGATGGAGATCAGAACAAAGGTCAGGAAGATTATTAGAATGAAGGACAAAGAGATGAAATGAAACTTGCCAAGTATGTCAGAAGACATCATCCACAGAATCAAATCATAGGAGACAAGAAGGCTGGAATGGGAACAAGAAGTAAGTCACTAAACACTAGATGTTTACTTTGTGATTTTGAGCCTAAATCTGTTAATACTACACTTGAAAATGAAGAATGGGTAAGTGCTATGAATGAAGAAATAGAATATATTGAGAAGAATAGTACATGGACACTAGTACCGAGACTAGATGACAAGAATGTCATCGGTACCAAATGGATATTCAGAAACAAGATGAATGAGAATGGAGAAGTCACAAGAAACAAAGCAAGACTAGTATGCAAGGAGTATGCACAAGAAAAAGGTATTGATTATGGTGAAACCTTTGCACCCATTGCTAGACTAGAAGGAGTTAGAATCTTACTTTCTTATGTTGCATTCAAAGGATTCAAGGTATACCATATGGATGTCAAATCTACATTCCTAAATGGAATACTTGAAGAAGAGGTATACATTGAACAACCAGAAGGGTTTGTTGACCCAAACAAGAGAAACATGGTATGTAGACTACATAAATCCTTGTATGGATTGAAACAAGCACCTAGAACCTGGTATGAAAGACTTCACTCCTATCTCATTAGCATTGATTTTATAAGAACAAGTGAAAATAGCAATCTGTACATAAAAGAAGATACCGATGGTAACATTCTGATTGCTGAAATTTTTGTTGATGATATCATTTTTGGGGGAAATGAAATGTTATGCAAATCCTTTGCTAATGAAACGAGAAAAGATTTTTAAATGTCTATGTTTGGAGAGATCAAATTCTTTCTTGGTCTACAGATTCTTCAACAAGATGCAGACATATATATCACTTAGTCCAAATACATCAAGTGCTGAAGATATTCAAGATGGAAGATTCCAAACCAGTTGGAACACCTATGGCTATTGGATGTAAGTTGAAAAAAGAAGACAAATCAAATGAGGTAAATCAAACCTTGTATAGATCAATGATTGGAAAACTAATGCATGTTGTTCATACCAGACCGAATATAGCACATGCAGCTAGAATAGTTACAAGATTCTCTGCTAATCCAAAAGAATCACATATGACTACTGTCAAGAGAATTTTGAGATATCTGAAGAACATCGAGGACTATCTGAAGAACATCAACAATAATAGATTCTAAGTAACCACAAACAAGGCCAAGGTCCACTTGAACTCTTTACCTAGCTAAAACATATAGAATTTGATGCCTCTTGTTAGGATCCACATATTTAATAATAAGCATATAAAAGAACAACAATAATATATACAAAGGGATAGAAATCACACAGTATAAGATATGTTTATGAGCCATATAAAGTGATAAGGTAGGAATAAAGTATATCTTCATTTATAGCCTCCTTGTCACTATCAAGCCTTGTAAAGTGTATGGATTGCTTACTCTTAACAACTATTATGTACAAATTTATGGTGATTTATAATAGTCCACCAAAATAAGGTTACAATCTCTATTTTTATATTAAATTGGTGTTAAGGCATCTAGTGACAGTAAAATTGGGTATGCTTGCAATAATAGAGTCCAATTTACTTGTACATTTATGTATTTTTAAGTAGTATAATCTTTATGAATAAGATTCATATAACCATTGTGTGTGATAAGCTATGGTTATATACCTATTAATCCATGCACATTAGCATCTCTTATAATCCCGCTCAAACCACAATAAGTCCTTCACACTCTAATTTGACTTTTGATGGGTGGTGCATGTTTAAATAACAAGTCTGTAGACAGGGAAAAGAAGATAATCATGCATTGGATGTATTGTAGGCTGTATTATATTTTAGGGTTGTGTTCAAGTTGTTTCTAACTATAAGAAATTCCACTACATTCCTGATATTATGCATGAAACTATGAATAATGTATGTGACACAAAGTAGGAGGCACATATATAAACCTGCAATTTGTACAGTTTGTAATACACTTTGACATTGCAAATAAATGAGATAAGAACTGTTGTAGGTTTCCCTAACCTAAGCACATCGAGACATAAATGATTATACATTGAGTTTTTCACCCTCTACAAGTTACTAATCTATTCAATCTTCATGTGTAATAACTTATGGACAAGTTCTAATAAACACACATGCATATGAATTTCTCTTATTTTTACCTAAAGCACATTAATGGTCTCCAAGTATATAGCCTCATGAGAGTAAATTACATTCTATTTAATGCCATATTTTATCCTATTTTACGCACCTTAGTACCCATTCTGACATTCCATTTTTTACTCTATATCGTACCATTTTGTCGCCTTAAATGTCACATATAGTTAATTATATATAAGAAGTATTTAATATAGTTTTGAGATTAAATTATGAAATTTACAATTGTCTTTACTAATGAAAATTATTATTTAAAGCCTTGGAAACTATACTTTACAACATGCTAAACATAGAAAAAGAATGCATATGTCATACAGACTTCCTGCCACTCAGCATTGCCACATGGATTATAGCCACATTTAATGTTGGAACTATTTAATTATTCATAATAATTTCATGGTTACTAGGTGGAGCATGCACCATCACCATTTATGCTGAACTTTCATGACTGTAACTATGATGTTGCCACATTCCTATATAGCTCAGCTCGTGACTTCTTCAAATGGTTGGAAGTGCAAATTAGAATATTAGTTAATGGTGCACTTTCTTGATAAAATCATGAATGTTAGTTTATGAGAAATGCACTTGTTCTTCCTTCTCTATTTTTTCTCATTGTTATAATAGATTTTTTTTTATTCGTGGACACTAGTACAGGTCGTACGTATACCATCATACCATTTAGTTTTCTTTTTGTAGGCAAAACAAATACGTTATTCTTGTACATAGAAATTATAGGTTGCATAAGGAAAGATTTTATATAGAGATTTTTTTGTATAGCATTATATCAATTTGATCAATGTGAGTTATTTTTGCATTAATCGTAAGAAAAATTTGATTATTATCACTTGTAATTTCATAAGGAATTATGGTATTGCTTGTTAAACCATTTATCAATACTTCATCTCAGTCTAATTTTTAGATCAAATGTTTTATATGTAATACCCATCCATGTTTTGCTTTTTAGTTTAGGATGCCGTACTTTTAGGCATTGGTTTCAGTTGTTTGGCTGAATTCTTTTAGGCCACATTTCATGTGAGTTGATATTATTTTATTTGATGATTATACTTGTTTATGATGTCATGATTTTACCTTATGAATAGATATATGTGATGATGTTATCATGTTGATTATTAAATATGTCAATTTCAGATTGTGATGTACTTACCCCATACTCGCATGTGTATGGTTGTCTTATATGTGAATGTACTTGTTGATGTGTTGTTGTGGTAGAGGATGGAGATGTAGTTACTTGCTTTGGCGAGATCCACACGTTCGACCAATCCCTATCATTGATTGTGATATTATATTATGCATGTACATGTGTGTTCTTTTGGTGACAGGATTGCAGGTACAGGGCATCATCTTCCCTAAATTGGCAGGAGTGAGCTTGCCCATAAATATTCATCTCAATGGTAAAGAGGGGGGGTAACATACAGATCCAAAATCCTAACCTAATCCTAATCGTCCTAATGTTGGACGAGTTTCAGTATGACTACCTTATCCAGATTTGTCTAGGTTGATAGAATTTGAATACCCTCTCTCTTGAGTTTGTGTGTGTATTGCTTGATTATGTTTTCAGGTCATTTTTGGATTATTGAGTGATTTTCCATGTTTAGTGAATTAATGGATTATAGTTGAATTAATGATTTAATTATATCCTACGTTTATTTTAAATAATTAATTAAATTGAAATATTTGGATATTATGATTTAATTAAATATTTAATTGAAAACTATATTGTATGTGCTTATATGATTAATTAAATAATTAAATATTTGGTTGCATGCATTATTGTGACATAAATATTTAATCTATTTAATTAAATATTTTATTAATTACATGTGCATAATTGTGTTAAAAAAGTATTTCAAATTCAAAAGATCTCAACTTGTAATTAGGAGTCTAATTTGAGTTGTGGCAATAAAGCATATTTTATTTAATTAAATTGGATTTACTTTCAATTTTTAAGTTGAGTTAAACTAGGGATTGACTTGGGAGTTGTCATTCACCCTTGCATGTTTTAGGGAATTTGAATCTCTTTAGGGGGAATTGGTCATTCATTCTCTCATAACAAGTTTTTTGAGAATTGGAGAGCTCTTGGTGATTTTGGGTTTTGAAGAATTGTGGATTGTTGTGGATCTTGGTTGCTTCAAAGTTTCAGGATTTTCTATTGCTTGTGTGTGTGTGTGTGTGTGTGTGTTCGGAACTACATTGTGCCAGATCTTTGGTTGAATTGGGCTTAAGGGTTTCAGATCTACTTTAATCCTCCATACTACATTCTTCTGTTTCTTGCATTGGATTAAAGGTAGGTTTTGTTGCCTTGCATGGATTCAATTTCGTAGATCAGAGGTTTTCTGTGATGTTTTAGTGCATGTTCCTTAAATTTGGCCTTTAAATGGCTTATGGATGTTTCCTATATTTTTGGGTGTTTCTAGAAACCCTAGATCTCTATTTCTATCATTTTCTATAATCTTAGCATCGTAGGGTTATGCTGTCAAAATTTTGGGAAGAAATTCCCGCTAGATCTCCTATAAAATGAAAACTTAAACCTTTGATATAGTTTATACTATTGAAGGAATTAAATTTATAAATTAATTGGTGTTTCGATGTTTTCGGGTGTTTGTTAGAAGCTTGGATTTAAGATTTTCATGATTATATATTTCTTAGCATAGTTCAGTTATGCTGTCAAAATTTCGTGAATAAATCTCTTATAAATCTTTTACAATTGGAAAAATTAAATCCTGCCTATAGTTCAAACTATAGGAAAAAAGAAAATCATTAATACCCTTGTATTTTCATTGCAAAAAAATAAAATTAATTGGGAATGTTGAGGTCCCTGTATTTTTACAGAGTAGGGAAAAAATCCACCAGTAAAAAAAAAAAAGACAAAATACTTTTTACCTTTTTAGATATTTCCATTTTCAAAAATTTACAATTTAAAAAAAAATAAAACTAAACATGCTATTGTTAGAAATCAATTTTTATTAAAAAAAAATAAATAAAAAAATAAAGTATTTATAGCGCATGGCGCTTTTGAAAAGTTTTTTTGAAAAAAAAAAAATATTTATAGGGGAGGGGCGGTGGGTCCCACCCCACCAACACCAACCCCTGTCGCGTGGTACTTAGTACCCGTGCTGCACTGTGCGGCCACGGGACTGCCCGACAGTCCTTGGACTGTCGTGGCAGTCACGGGACTGCCAGTGCAGCCCGTGCACTGTCATGTGCAGAGAGGGGGGGCCCACGAGGGACCTGCTCCCCCCAAAGTTTTTTTTGTTAAGTTTTTTTATATTTTTAATTAATTTGTTTAATTTAATTTAATTAATATCTAATTTAGGTTAATTAAATTTTGATTTAGTTTTTTTTTATTTGTGTAGTTAACATTAATATTTGATTTATTTTTATGCTAAATTCCATATTAATATGTATGTTAATAGTTAGATAATGTATTATTTTTAATTCTTAATTAATACATGGTAAGTAATTCTAATTAATATAAGAGTATTAATTTCAATTAATATATTTATCATTATTAATTATAATGTTATAATGGATAGAGATTTCTCAATTAAGTGGTATTAGGGATTATCGTTTAATGACATATAAATATAGTGTAGTGGATTTTGAGTCAATTAGCCTACATTATATTAAAGTCGTGATGTAATTAATGTACTCTCCTAGTTAGGTTGATTCAATTAATGTTATGGTTAATCTAATTAGTCCATTTAGAGGCTAGGGGTAGTTTGAATGAGTTTAATTTCAATGCCTTTTATTGTGTTGAATATAATCGTGAAATTGGATCTATTAGTGAATGAAACGAGTTTATTGTATGCATGTAGATGGTTTAAGTAGATGAGAAATGTTATCAATGTATGTTCATTTTTCAGTCCTTTAGGACGTTTTCATTTCTATGCATCTTATAGATCTCTTTTGCTTGAATGTATTACTGTGGTTATTTGGGACATTAGACGACCTAGGATGTATACAGAGGCTGGGGGGTGTAATTTATATTTATGTTACTTTATGATGTGTGTGCTCTTTGCTATTACCCTAAACTGACCATGATGACCCTTTTGATTATGTACCTGTATGTGTACCTATGTGTGACTATTCCTGTTGTATGGGATACTGATTTGGGTTACACTAGGTTTGTGACCTATGCTAGATCTGTTAGGATCTCTGAGCCTAGGGTAGGTTACCTAGATGCATAATAGGGGGTGGCTTGCAATAAGTTCTGTGTCTGTAAGAGACTATTGGGCTGCTTATTGTGGAGTTTCTTAATAAGTGATAACTAAAGACGTATTTAGGGATATTAAAATGAATTAATAAGATGTTCCCTCACCCATGCTTGAGTGCTAGTATAGGCTAAGATGGTTTGGAGAAGATGTTAGTTTCCCTGCGAGGTATCTGACATAGTTAGTGGGCCTTGTCAGTATGAGAGGACATTAGCTTCGTGTATGGTCACTTGGGTGCTGAAATCCATTGTGATTATTTGGGCTGAACTTAAGGGTAGACCTACATGATGACACCTTCCTTTACACATGCTAGATTTCCTATGTTGTCAGTTGCCTCTGGATTAGTGAGTTCTACCTTTTATGATGATTAGTACACCATATTAGAGAGCTATCAGGATCCCTTGCTTAGTGGTTATTCCTTCTTGGTTTTGGATATCCGATTGGGATATGTTGTTATCTCCTCAGCATGGTGGGGTGGACCTTTGTGGTTCCACACGGACGGGTGGTAGTGATTCTTTATTCATTGAGATTCGACGTCCTTATACCAGGTGCTTGATGGTTTCTTGCAGATGAGCTCTTATGTTCCTTCATCATTTATTATGTAATTTCATTATTGTAATCTTGTATTAGTGTATCGCATGTGATACCTAATCTGGTAATTGTAATAGTAAGTAGTTTAGAGTGATTACTACATACCCTGCGACATGTGCAGTGGATGTGAGTTTATAGTAGTTTCATGGTTATCCATGAGGTTTTTAATTATGGTTATGTAAGTTATATTTGTTATGTTTAATCAGATGGAATCTTTTTTTATATTGTTAGTTGTGTTTTGCTTTAAGTAATTCAACGTCATGGGACCCTTGAGTCATGTAATCTATGTGAGTGTAAGACATGTGTATAAATGGTAATTGCTTCTGCATGGTTGTATGTTTCTTTATGTTAACATTAAAAAAAAAAAATTGTTCAGCACACATAGTGACATGTTTAGGTTAATCTCTCTTGGGTTCCCTGGCGGGGCGTTACATCTGGTATCAGAGCACTAGTTTCTACACTGGGAACTCTGGGAAGTGTACACTCATTAGGTTGTGTCTAGCTTAAACTGAAACTAAAACATAGACATGCTACACATATGTTTTGATGTATTGCTTTATGGTTTATTTATTTATGCTTTAGTTTATGTTTCAATATTTGTGGTGAATGTTGTATCCATCTCTATTTGATTCAGGAATTATGCCTGAGACACGCGCAGCTAGAGGCCGTGATAGGGGTAGGTCTGGTGCCCGTGGGGGAGGGCGATAGGCTAGCTCCTCCACTAGTGTTAGACAAGAGAGTGAGAAACATCAGGATAGGGGTGAGCAGAGGAGGGGAGAATCAAGATGAGTCTGGGGGTTTGAATATTAGGCAGATCCTTCAGGCCATCCTAGATCACCTTCCTGAGAGAGATAGAGTGGAGCGAGAGGCATCTCATCACTCCCAGCAGCAAGAGGAGAGAGAGAGAGAGAGAGAGATCCAGGAGCCCTCATAAGAGGACTATATCAGTGGATCCAGCAGTGGTTGCAGCCAACCACATGAGAGATTTGACGAGAGGAAAGGCCATTCCTTTTTCCAGACAAGATTATGGATTAGAGGCAGAGACCTGGTTGATTGCTTTGGATAGAGTATTTGTGATGCATCCCTTTAGTAGTAATACTAAAGCGAGATATGCCATGATGAAATTGACTCATTTTGCGGCTATCTAGTGGAAGATAGAGGAGCAGAAGCTTGGGCTCCGCATGGACACCATTACTTGGGAACTCTTTCTCAAGAATTTCAAAGTAAGGTTCCTATCTAATCAATGGAGGCAGCAGAGAGTTGATGATTTTCATAACCTTAGACAGCTAACTTTGACTGTGGAATAGTACGAGCATCGTTTCTATAAGTTCCAACAGTATTCCAGATATAGCAAGGATACTGCATTGTTGGTACAACATTTTGTATGAGGGCTTAATGCTCACATTATAGGGGATGTGAAGCTCTTTGAGCCAACAGACCTATGAGCTGTGGTGATTAAGGCCACTTTATCAGAGGCAAACTTGGCATTAGGCCATGGAGGTCAAACAGGTGCTCCTACAGGTGGTGCATCTGGTTCTGGGGTTAGAGGTAATCAGTCCTGGAGAATGGGAACTTCAAGGAACCCCCTAGTTCCTTTGTGGGTAATCAGAACTCGCAGTAGAAGGTGACTCATCCTCAAGGTTAGAGTAGTGGTACTCGCCCTAGGGATTCTAGAAGTGGTCCGTGCGCCAGGCGCAATCAGTATAGTCAGCCTGGGCAGAGCATGCAGCAGAGTATTAGTAGAGATGGTTTCCAGTAGTCTAGTGTGCCCTCCAATGGGAGAGGAAATTTCAGAGGCACAGAGTGTTTCACCTGTGGTCAGTTTGGCCACATTGTAGTGAATTGTCCACAGTGTGCTTCTTAGTTTTTTGAGTAGAGACCTGCGACTTTCGAACCTATAGTTGGGAATATCGGTAGATCTCATGGAGCATATGCAACTTTGGATTATCATCCTCCTGTATATCATCCTCCTGTGATTAAGTCTGTGGGTAGAGGACCTGCAGCTGGATTTCAAGTTCTGATAGTAGGGAAGAATCCTTAGAGTTCTAACCAGAGAGCGGGGAAAGGTCCTATGGGATCTACTCGCTGAGTCATATATGACTCATTAGGATGCTTTGTGTTTATGGGAGTTGTATCCCTATTTGTTTCAGGCTTCCAGGAGTAAGCCTAATCCTAGGGGGGGTGGATGTAATACCCATCCATGTTTTGCTTTTTAGTTTAGGATGTCGTGCTTTTAGGCATTGGTTTCAGTTGTTTGGCCAAATTCTTTTAGGCCACACTTCATGTGAGCTGATATTATTTTATTTGATGATGATACGTGTTTATGATGTCATGATTTTACCTTATGCATAGATAGATGTGATGATGTTATCATGTTGATTATTAAATATGTCAATTTTAGATTGTGATATACCTCATACTCGCATGTGTATGGTTGTCTTATATGTGAATGTACTTGTTGATGTGTTGTTGTGGTAGAGGATGAAGACGTAGTTACTTGCTTCAGCAAGATCCAAACGTTCGACAGATCCCTATCATTGATTGCGATATTATATTATGCATGTACATGTGTGTTCTTTTGGTGACAGGATTGTAGGTACAGGGCATCGTCTTCCCTGAATTGGCAGGAGTGAGCGTGCCCATAAATATTCATCTCAATGGTAAAGAAGGGAGGTAACATACAAATCCAAAACCCTAACCTAAGCCTAATCGTCCTAATGTTGGATGAGTTTCAGTATGACTACCTTATCTGGATTTGTCTAGGTTGACAGAATTTGAAAACCCTCTCTCTTGAGTTTGTGTGTGTATTGCTTGATTATGTTTTCAGGTGATTTTTGGATTATTGAGTGATTTTCCATGTTTAGTGAATTGATGGATTATAGTTGAATTAATGATTTAATTATATCCTAAGTTTATTTTAAATAATTAATTAAATTGAAATATTTGGATATTATGATTTAATTAAATATTTAATTGAAAACTATATTGTATGTGCTTATATGATTAATTAAATAATTAAATATTTGGTTGCATGCATTATTGTGACATAAATATTTAATCTATTTAATTAAATATTTTATTAATTACATGTGCATAATTGTGTTGAAAAAGTATTTCAAATTCAAAAGATCTCAACTTGTAATTAGGAGTCTAATTTGAGTTGTGGCAATAAAGTATATTTTATTTAATTAAATTGGATTTACTTTCAATTTTCAAGTTGAGTTAAACTAGGGATTGACTTCGGAGTAGTCATTCACCCTTGCATGTTTTGGGGAATTTGAATCTCTTTAGGGGGAATTGGTCATTCATTCTCTCATAACAGGTTTTTTGAGAATTGGAGAGCTCTTGGTGATTTTGGGTTTTGAAGAATTGTGGATTGTTGTGGATTTTGGTTGCTTCAAAGTTTCAGGATTTTCTATTGCTTGTGTGTGTGTGTGTTCGGAACTACATTGTGCCAGATCTGTGGTTGAATTGGGCTTAAGGGTTTTAGATCTACTTTCATCCTCCAAACTACATTCCTCCATTTATTTCATTGGATTAAAGGTAGGTTTCGTTGCCTTGCATGGATTCAATTTCGTAGATCAGAGGTTTTCTGTGATGTTTTAGTGCATGTTCCTTAAATTTGGCCTTTAAATGGCTTATGGATGTTTCCTATGTTTTCGGGTGTTTCTAAAAACCCTAGATCTCTATTTCTATCATTTTCTATAATCTTAGCATCGTAGGGTTATGTTGTCAAAATTTCAGGAAGAAATTCCCTCTAGATCTCCTATAAAATGAAAAATTAAACCCTTGATATAGTTTATACTATTGAAGGAATTAAATTTATAAATTAATTGGTGTTTCGATGTTTTCGAGTGTTTGTTAGAAGCTTGGATTTAAAATTTTCATGATTATATATTTCTTAGTATAGTTCAGTTATGCTGTCGAAATTTCGTGAATAAATCTCTTATAAATCTTTTACAATTGGAAAAATTAAATCATGCCTATAGTTCAAACTATAGGAAAAAAGAAAATCATTAATACCCTTGTATTTTCATTACAAAAAAATTAAATTAATTGGGAATGTTGAGGTCCCTGTATTTTTACAGAGTAGGGAAAAAGTCCACCAGTAAAAAAAAAAAGACAAAATACTTTTTACCTTTTTAGATATTTCCGATTCGGAAATTTACAATTAAAAAATAAATAAAACTAAACATGCTATTGCTAGAAATCAATTTTTATTAAAAAAAAAAAATTAAAAAAAATAAAGTATTTATAGCGCATGGCGCTTTTGAAAAAAAAATATTTATAAGGGAGGGGCGGTGGGTCCCACCCCACCAACACCAACCCCTGTCGCGCGGTACTTAGCACCCGTGCTGCACTGTGCAGCCACAGGACTGCCCGACAGTCCTTGGACTGCCGTGGCAGTCACGGGACTGCCAGTGCAGCCCGTGCACTATCATGTGCAGAGAGGGGGGGGGCGCGGGGGACCCGCTCCCCCCAAAGTTTTTTTTGTTAAGTTTTTTTTTATTTTTAATTAATTTGTTTAATTTAATTTAGTTTAGTTTAATTCAATTTTAATTTAGTTTAATTAATCTTTAATTTAGGTTAGTTAAATTTTGATTTAGTTTTTTTTTATTTGTGTAGTTAACATTAATATTTGATTTATTTTTATGCTAAATTCCATATTAATATGTATGTTAATAGTTAGATAATGTATTATTTTTAATTCTTAATTAATACATGGTAAGTAATTCTAATTAATATAAGAGTATTAATTTCAATTAATATATTTATCATTATTAATTATAATGTTATAATGGATAGAGATTTCTCAATTAAGTGGTATTAGGGATTATCGTTTAATGACATATAAATATAGTGTAGTGGATTTTGAGTCAATTAGCCTACATTATATTAAAGTCGTGATGTAATTAATGTACTCTCCTAGTTAGGTTGATTCAATTAATGTTATGGTTAATCTAATTAGTCCATTTAGAGGCTAGGGGTAGTTTGAATGAGTTTAATTTCAATGCCTTTTATTGTGTTGAATATAATCGTGAAATTGGATCTATTAGTGAATGAAACGAGTTTATTGTATGCATGTAGATGGTTTAAGTAGATGAGAAATGTTATCAATGTATGTTCATTTTTCAGTCCTTTAGGACGTTTTCATTTCTATGCATCTTATAGATCTCTTTTGCTTGAATGTATTACTGTGGTTATTTGGGACATTAGACGACCTAGGATGTATACAGAGGCTTGGGGGTGTAATTTATATTTCTGTTACTTTATGACGTGTGTGCTCTTTGCTGTTACCCTAAACTGACCGTGATGACCCTTTCGATTATGTACCTATATGTGTACCTATGTGTGACTATTCATGTTGTATGGGATACTGATTTGGGTTACACTAGGGTTGTGACCTATGCTAGACCTGTTAGGATCTCTGAGCCTAGGGTAGGTTACCTAGATGCGTAGTAGGGGGTGGCTTGCAATAAGTTTCGTGTCCGTAAGAGACTACTGGGTTGCTTATTGTGGAGTTTCTTAATAAGTGATAACTAAAGACATATTTGAGGATATTAAAATGAATTAATAAGATGTGCCCTCACCCATGCTTGAGTGCTAGTATAGGCTAAGATGGTTTGGAGAAGATGTTAGTTTCCCTGTGAGGTATCTAACATAGTTAGTGGGCCTTGTCAGTATGAGGGACATTAGCTCCGTGTATGGTCACTTGGGTGCCGAAATCCATTGTGATTATCTGGGCTGAACTTAAGGGTAGACCTACATGATGACACCTTCCTTTACACATGCTAGATTTCCTACTTTGTCAGTTGCCTCCGGATTAGTGAGTCTTACCTTTTATGATGATTAGTACATCGGATTAGAGAGCTATTAGGATCCCTTGCTTAGTGGTTATTCCTTCTTGGTTTTGGATATCCAATTGGGATATGTTGTTATCTCCTCAGCATGGTGGGGTGGACCTTTGTGATTCCACACGGACGGGTGGTAGTGATTCTTTATTCATTGAGATTCGGCATCCTTGTACCAGGTGCTTGATGGTTTCTTGCAGATGAGCTCTTATGTTCCTTCATCATTTATTATGTAATTTCATTATTGTAATCTTGTATTAGTGTATTGCATGTGATACCTAATTTGGTAATTGTAATAGTAAGTAGTTTAGAGTGATTACAACATACCCTACGACATGTGCAGTGGATGTGATTTTATAGTAGTTTCATGGTTATCCATGAGGTTTGTAATTATGGTTATGTAAGTTGTATTTGTTATGTTTAATCAGATGGAATCTTTTGTTATATTGTTAGTTGTGTTTTGCTTTAATTAATTCAACGTCATGGGACCCTTGAGTCGTGTAATCTATGTGAGTGTAAGACATGTGTATAAATGGTAATCGCTTCCGCATGGTTGTATGTTTCTTTATGTTAACTTAAAAAAAATAAAATTATTCAGCACACATAGTGACATGTTTAGGTTAATCTCTCTTGGGTTCCCTGGCAGGGCGTTACATTATAGATATAGGTTTTTGTTGTTCTTGTCGCTAGGAATTGACACCTCTTGATGCTAGAATTATTTGGCTTTGTTGTAGGCTTATTTCTACAGATTGCATTTCATCCTCACTCATATCGCCGCTTAAAACCCTTGTGAAAATAGCCACAACATCCCTCACAAGTCTAAGTTCCCTAGATTGACACATAGACCAAGTTGAATCCAGTATTTTCTTCATATTATTCTTTGCCCCAGTGTTGGCCTATTAACGTGTATCTCCCTGCACAACCTAAACTAGTCATAGCATAGAGCACAATTGCAAGGATAACATGGCCTTTCTTATAGCGAACTTCAATTTGAATTCATCCCCATATTACAATGTGTCATAAAATACCTCCTACACAGGGTTATCTTCTTATCCCTATCAATACACATGATATTTAAGCCTACACTATAAATCTATACTTAGTGATATATTGGGAGTATTACAACATATATCTAGTAAATTATGTTGGTAACACTCTCCCAAGGTATTTTTGTGTTTTTTACTCATAACATTATATGCAACAAAAACTGAACACTATACAATTTAACAATTGCCAAAAACTTAAATAGTTTACCTACATGAAGACAAATAAACTTCACATATTTATGAATTTTTATAGCATCTACCAAAATTATGTTCTCAAATATTTTGTTTCATTGTGTGAGGCTTCATTCCAAGCAATATTTATTTTGTGTCACTATAGTGCCATATTTTTATAATCTCCTCTTTGTTAATAGGTATGACAAAGTGGTGGTCATAAATAAATAATAGAAGCCACGTAGATAGATATTAAAACACTTTTCATTGGAAATGCGAATTATAAGTTAGAGTTAATGAAGGGTCTAGATGAGAGGAGTGGTTTGATGGATGTTTTTGTCCATGCATTTACTTTCAAGATTAGGAAGAATAAAAATTTTAGTGAACATAATATACATAGGAAGGTGGCATAGATATTAGAGGACTTGTATAAGGTTCAAAGCTATCAAGAACACAGATCATAACATTTGGAAAGATATAGGCGTTGATATAATTTTTTGTGAGTCGATTATATTTATGTTGAGATTTTCATAGTCTTGTAAATCCTAAAAAATTATTTGATCTTACCACTTTGTTAATCTATGATATGTGTGACAAAGAGCGTTGTATATGGATGCCAAAGATTTTATTAACAAATTTAATCTTTGATATTATACTGATGATAATTGTTGTTAAATTGTGCATTTAGTGGATACATGTGCAAATATGTTGCATGCTCATATAAAAACATATCGATTTATATTTAGCATTATGCATGTGCATGTTTTTTTATATTAAAAGCATCAAAAACTAGGGTGGTGTCCCTTTACATCACAACCTAGAGCCCGTAGATAGTCTCCATTACGCATGTGCATGTTTTTTGTTACATGTGAACTAATTTGTTTAGGAATAATTTTAGATGAGCTATTATTGTAATTATAATAGAATACACTTGTGTCTATAAAGATGTTAGAATAACTGAGAGGGGGAGGGGGGGGTGAATCAGTGGCCTCAAAAATTAATCCAAAACTTTATACCACAACTATAAACCTCTAGTTATCTTCAGTCCTACAAGATGTATGCCTTTAAATTATCTTCTCAAATTACTACTGCTCGGAGTTCATTGTTAATCCTTATTCTTAAGTTTTACCGAATAGAAGTCTAGCCTTTACTGAAATACAGTAACTAACTTAGTGTTTACCAATCAATCATGTTTTAGTAATGTGTAAAGAAAAACATCAAAGCAATGAATCATAAACACATTTGACACATGGATTTTTAACATGGAAACCCTGTTAGGGGAAAAACCTCTTGGGACCGGTAACCCAAAATTTTCACTCTTCTGAAGTGAGCTCGGTGAAGAGCCAAACCTATTAAAGGTTACAAAGACACTATTAAGTGTGACCTTGTTAGGGGATTTAAATATAATAGTTTGTCACTTGATATCTGGCATTTCATTATGCTATCTTCATGAGAAATTTTTTGATACTCCTTGGGATGTATCTCAATATATAAAGGATCATTAAGTCTTTCTCGATTAAGAGACTTTCTGTTCCAATGGTTAAACTAAAATAATAAATGATCTATTCATTAATACAACTTAGACTTATAGATGTCCAGATCTATTGTAAGCTCATAATACCTTTCTGATCAATGTTTCCTTTTATGTTCCTTTGCTCCACTTCTTTATGCTCAATGATGTTGTTGCTTCTCTGTTTCTCGGTGTCCACAGAAATATTATCTTTGTTCTTCAGCTTGTTTGATCAAGACTGTATGAAGTCTTCTTCACCAGTATTCTCTTCAGCATCTTCTTCTCTATTCACCCCTAATTCACATTGAATTAACTTGTCTCTTTTATAGACATGATTTCACCATTTATAGGTCTTTGTCTTTCTTGTTCTTGACGTGATCCAGAAATCTTGCAATTCTTTCTTTAATGCATGCTTTAGTTTTATCCTGTGGATATCTCCTTGACAACTTAAATAAAACTAGCTTTAAAACTCTATCTTATCTCTGGCTTTTAACTTGTTGATTAAAACAATGTAATCAACCAATTAACTCCATATTTAGCTCCTTCCAATTAAGTCTTTTTTCATTTATGAACTTCCATTCTTATCGGTGTTTAACTCCTTGTTTGCTCAGTCTTGACTTCAGTTGTCCCCAGGCATCTCTATCTGTCGGGGTTGTCTGTCCGTCGGGCAACCCTGTGACTTTTAGTTCTGATCGGGTATCACTTAGGTTCTGCTCGGTAATGCTTGCTTGGGTATCACTGTGAATTTTCTCTTGGGGTTCTCTATCCGTCGGTGTTTTTTGTCACTTGGTGTATACTGAACTTTTATGCATTACTGATAACATAACCTTTATTTATTTAGTTCTTTTAATTATTTGACTACATGTATATAACCAATCAAATTATATCAAGTTGACATCAATGACAATATAATACATTAATTGATTTAATGTCTTGCATTAACTTTCTGCAGCTCGGTGATCATCAACTTAACATCTTCAAACATTTAATCAGTTATAGTTCATCAATCTCTCCCTTTGGCATTGATGGAAACATACTACATTACTACTAATCAAATATGAAATATATCAGTTATAGTTCATCAATCTACCAAACTTATTGTTCTATAACTAATACAAATGTCTGGCTCTCGGTAAGCTCTTCTAGCTTAGATTTGATTCTTGGAGACTACTATCTTCAATCTTCATTCCCTTCATTGGATAGATGTAGCAACTTCGGATTCTATCTCTCCCTTTGTTGTAGAATCTCTTCTCTAATGTTTTCTCTCCCTTTGACTGTTCTTCTCCTTGATGGATATCTCTTTTTCCTTTTATAACAATAGATATACTCTCTCCCTTTGAATCATCTCTCCCTTAGGATAATTCTCTCATGATGGATATTTAATATGGATATATAATCTCTCTCCCTTTGAAATCAATGCCAAACTATAACTTTCCTCCTTTTTATAATATACTCCTTGAATTTCACTTTCCATCAACAGTACAATGACTCTAGTGTTCATTGTAGATAAGTACCTTTATGTGTATTGATGTATCTTTGTAGTCCATCTCTTTTCTTGCATTAACATGAATGATCTTCTGATTATGTGTAGGCTGATGTAGCCTCCTAGTCAGCTTAGTGACTAGTAGACAAGGGTCGGACCCCTAGTTTCTTTCTTAGGTACTCAAATGTATCTTTAAGCAATGGCTTTGTGAATATGTATGCTAATTGTTCCTTGGATTTAACATATTCTAGTATCACCTCTTTCTCTTGCACTTGTTCTCTTAAGTAATGATACTTTAAAGCTATATGATTAGTCTTAGCATGCATGATAGGGTTCTTAGATTTTTTTATTGCACTGGTATTATCATAATAGATACTCACTGGTTCAAGAATTTTCATATTCATACCATCCAGTAATTGTTTGATCCATGCAATGTTAGAGAAATTTGCAGCAGCAGCGACATATTCTTCTTCTACATTAGATTGTGAGATACATCCTTGCTTCTTACTTATCCGTGCGACAATTATGTCACCCATGAAGAATGTTCCTCCTGTTGTGCTCTTCATGTCATCTAATTTTCCAGCCCAATCAACATCTATATAGACTTGAAGCTCAAATTTGCCTTCTCTTTTATACCATAAGCCATAGTCTTCTATATTCTTTAGATATCTCAGAATTCTTTTGACAGCAGTCATGTGTGATTCCTTGGGATTAGTAGAGAATCTTGCAACTATTCCAACTGCATGTGCTATATCTAGTCTAGTATGAACAACATACATGAGTTTTCCAATCATAGATCTATATAGGGTCTGATTTACCTCATTTGACTATCTTCCTTTCTCAGCTTGCATCTGGATGCCATAGGTGTTCCAACTGGCTTGGAGTCTTCCATCTTGAATATCTTTAGTACTTCCTTGATGTATTTGGATTGTGCGATATAAATGCCTACATCCTATTGAAGAATTTGTAGACCAAGAAAGAATTTGATCTCCCCAAACATTGACATCTCAAACTCTATTCTCATTTCATTAGAAAAATATTTACATAGCATATCATTACCACCAAATATGATATCATCAACAAATATTTCAGCAATCAAAATGGTATCATCAGTATCTTCTTTTAAATACAGATTGCTATTTTCACTTGCTCTTACAAATCCAATACTTATGAGATAGGAGTGAAGTCTTTCATAACATGCTCTCGATGCTTGTTTTAATCCATACAAGGATTTGTGTAGTCTACAAACCATGTTTCTTTTTTTAGGATCAACAAACCCTTCTTGTTGTTCGATGCATACCTCTTCTTCTAGTATTCCATTTAGGAATGTAGATTTGACATCCACCTGGTATACCTTGAATCATTTGAATGCATCATAAGTAAGTATAATTCTGACTCCTTCTAGTCTAGAAATGGGTGCAAAGATTTCTCCATATTCAATACCTTCTTCTTGTGCATATCCCTTGCATACTAATCTTGTTTTGTTCCTTGTGACTTCTCCATTCTCATTCAGCTTGTTTCTGAATACCTATTTGGTACCAATGACATTATTGTTATTTGGTCTAGGTACTAATGTCCATGTTCTATTCTTCTCCATCTGTTCTATCTCTTCATTCATAGCACTGACCCATTCTTCATTTTCAAGTGCAATATTACAAGATTTAGGCTCAAAATCACAAATTAAACATTGTATAGTCAGAAAATGGAAGCACTTCCATTGTAGACTAGTTTACCCTTTTGAGTAAGTGGTTTGGGTTCATTTCAAGCACCTTGAATGGGTCTCTGACTTGGATTTGGCTTTTTCCTCCTATTCTGCCCCATTTCCCACTTTTTCCAACTTGTTTCTGACACTCCAAACTACAAACTGGGACTTTGACCTCAGGGTCAAAGTTGACCTTTTTGGGTCAATTTTGACCTCGAACTTGACCTAGGTCAAGGTCAACCTTGACCTAGGTCATAATTGACCTTTTTCTAACCTAAGGTCCAAATTCTAGATTTCCATGGTTTCTGGATGTCGGGCTTTGGAAAGAGTTAATTCTCGCTTCCGGGTCGGCTGTTTTGGTCTTCAGAGCAAAAAATCTCAAATTATATTTTATATAGGTCATCTTCTAAGGGTATAGGTCTAATTGGAGTTTAATTCTCCTATGTAGGCATCTCTAGAAGATTGTGCCCTAGTTTCATATATAAGGAAGCTTTCTCCTCTCATTTTCTCTAACAATCTAAGACAAGGACTTGATAACCATCATCTAAGTGAAATTCAAGCAAGCTAAGGAGAAAGATTTGAAGCAAGCCAATAATCCATTGAAGCATTCATCCATTCTCAAGCATTCAAGCACTCCTCAAGCACTCAATTCATCAAGAAGATCTATTAGTGGCCATTGAAGGATTCAAGCTCCATGGAGCCCTCTTGTTGAAGATTTCTCCATCCACATTCCTCCAAACCTCTTCCTATTCAAAGATCCATTCAAGATTGGTGTTGAAGATCTAAAATAAATTGATTTGAGACATCCTACATTCTACATTCTACATCCATTTAGTGCATTCATACTTGTGGATCCACGGATTCGAATCTGCCACAAGGGCTTCTACAAGAAAGGAAAATTTTTTCATTTACTTTGTTTTACTTATGCGATTTCATTTATACTTTGAGGTTAATTCCAAAACCAGGGTTTGACCAAGGAAAACCCCTCCCCCCCAAGAAACAAATCTATTTTTCTTGCTGGTACAAGTTCAAAATAACAGATCAGAGTGCACATTCGGATACCCTTTTCAAAAAACTTTCATGATCCGAAAATAGATTTCCTGTCGGAGACTTCTTAGGTTGATTCTGCCCTAGGTCAGAATTAGAAATTATGGGTCTAACATTGACTTGAGGGTCAAAATCAGAACTGTGTCAGATCGGAAAAATATTTCTAAGTTTTATTCGTTTATGCATTTATATTCCGGATCCGGTCTTAGATTTTCCATAAACTGAGTGCAGACCCCCCAAAATAGCATTCTTCATATATGTAACATCTCAAGGTTAGTAATTTTATCATATCCATTTCAATTAAAGTTCTTAATCTTTCTAAACCTATCACACATTCTTTCCTATAAACGAGAATTTAAGATCTTCCTCTTTGCTCTTATTTCCAAATTATTTATTCATTTATGCATTGATCCTTCCTTTGGGTTAATCAATTTGGATCCTTCATTTGTTTATCTAAGGATAAAAGGGGAGTATCTTCTTCCCCCCCCCCCCCTCATATTTCATATCTTACACATTGGTAAACATAAATAAACAATCTCAATTTCTTATGTTACAAACATCTAGTGTTTAGTGACTTACTTCTTGTTCTCATTCCAGACTTCTTGTCTCCTATGATCTGGTTCTCTGGATGGTGTCTTCTGACATACTTGGAAATTTTTTGGTTCAGCTCTTTGTTCATCATTATGATCATCATCTTGACCTTCATTTTGATCTCCATCACTTGGAACATCATTTTGAGAAATTTCCTAATTTTTAGTGTTTGCAGCCTGATGCTCAGGTGCATTGTTCTGTTGCTTAGGAGTGATACATTGTTGCTCGGGTAGAGTTTCAGGTTCTTCACTATAGACAAAACTATTTTAGTCTTTCATTTCTCTTATGATTTCCTTATCATTTTTCTCTACAAATTCATCTACTCTGACATTTGCACTTTCAATTGTTTTGTAAGAGGATTTGTTAAGACATTTATAAGCCTTGCTTTTGGTAGAATACCATAAAAATATTACTTCTTCACCTTTGGAGTCAAGATTTCCATTTCTATCATCTTTCAAAATATAACATTGACTTCTAAAAATTTGGAAGTAACTTACATTGGGTGTGTATCCATACCATAGCTCATAGGGTGTCTTAATGGTGTCTTTCTTCAATTGAACTCTGTTCAATGTGTAGACAACAGTACTGACAACTCCCCTCCATAATTTTTGAGTGATGCCTTTCTCAATCATCCGTGTTCTTACACAATCAACAATGCATTTGTTCCTTCTTTCAGCAATCTCATTTTGCTGTGGTGTTCTTGGTGCAGAAACCTGTCTTTGAATTCCTTGCTCATTACAAAAGTTAGTGAATTCATCAGAAATAAATTCTCTTCTATCCGATCTTAAGCATTTTAGTTCCTTACCACTTTATTTTTCTACAATAGCTTTATACCATTTAAACATCTTAAATGCTTCTGATTTTTCTTTTAAGAACATAACTATCATCATTCTAGAATAATCATCAACAAAGAGAATGAAGTATCTATCACCATAGTAACTCTTTGTTCTCATTGGTCCACATAGATCAGTATGGACTAATTCTAGAATGGCATTAGATGTATAGGTTTTACTCTTGAAACTAGACTTTTTCATTTTATCTTTTTGACAATTCTTACACATGACAAGGTCGGGCTTTGACATACTCGGTAAGCTTCTTACTTTCATTTTATTGCTTATCCTAATCATGTTGTCAAAATTTACATGACATAACCTTTTATGCCATAACTATATGTCTTCATTTCTAGCCATTAAACAAGTGGTGTTGATATCATCAAGATAGAATAGGTTACCTTTTGTTTGCTCACCAGTTTCGATCAACCTTCCTAATTCATTAAAGATCTTTGCCTTTTTGTTCTCAAATGCAACTCGGTGACCTGTGTTATTCAGTTGTGAAACACTCAATAGATTATAGTTAAGTCCTTTTACCCTGTATGCATTTTCATATCTGATCAGATTATTTAACATTATGGTTCCTTTACCTTCAACCAGACAGGGTGAGTCATTACCCATTCATACTGATCCACCATTATAATACTCAAAAGTTTCAAAAATTTTGTTATCTCCAGTCATGTGGTGAGTACATCCACTATCAATAATCTAGACATCATTTTTACTAACCTTAGATATGAGTGCAGTCTCAACATACCTTTCCCCTTTGTCTGAATCATCCTTCATAGCAACAAATAACACCTCAATGTCTTCATCAAATTCGGTGTCAGTGTTCTCAGCTTTGTTCTTAGCCAGGTAACAAGATTTCTTCCATTTGTCCTTGTAGTCTTGGTTGTCTCTTCTGTTAGATTTTTTACTGCTTCGGTAATCTCTGTCATCACTTCTGTCAAACTTATTTTCATATGATCTATCATTTCTTCTATCTTCTTTTCTTTTGTTAGAACATCTAGCATCAAGGTGTCCAATCTCTTTACAATTCGAACATACCAATGGTAATTTACCTTTGTATCTACCTTTGCCTCTCTGCAATCTTCTATCCATTAGTGCTTCAATCTCATCAAGTTCTTGGTCATCACTATCATTTCTCATAGTGTATTTATGAATTGGCTTACTTATTTGCAAAGAAGATTTGAATGCAGACTCAATAGATGGTAAGACACTGTTGTAAAAGTTATTCATCTCAAATGAAATAAGTCTACCAACCAAAATATCTAGAGTGACATTGTTATTTTCTACTGCTCTCATTTCTTGTATAGCAGATACTCTAATAGCATAAATAGGCAATAAGGTTCTTAGGATTTTACTTACCACTATTCTTCTTTAAGTACACCTCCAACTCCTCAGATAGCATTGACTACCGCTTTAATTTTGCAGCTATACTGAGTGATATTTTCTCCTTCTTTCATTCTTAGGTCATCAAACCTTCCTCTTAGGCTTTATGCCTTAGCTCTTAGCACATTAGCATCTCCTCCATGTACTAGCTTCAATTTGTCCCACATTTTCTTTGCAAAGGTGCAAGTTTTGACATCTTCAAATTCAACATCAGAGAGTGAGGAAGCAAGTTCTATCATCATAGAATTGTGTTCATGCTTTTATCTCAATTGATCAAGTGTGTGAGGTCATGTAGGCAACAAATATTCAGTATCCAAGTATTGAGTAACATCATTTCCAATACCTGATAGGTGGATTCTTATCCTACTTTTCCATGATGCAAATTTGTCCTTGTTCAACTTAGACACATCATGTTTTCTCATCTTGTGATCTTTAGCTTAGGTCTTGAAACCTTCCTTTCTAAGCACACAAGCTCTAATACCAATTGTTAGAATAACTAAGAGGGGGGAGTGAATCAGTGGCCTCAAAAATTAATCCAAAACTTTATACCACAACTATAAACCTCTAGTTATCTTCAGTCCTACAAGATGTATGCCTTTAAATTATCTTCTCAAATAACTACTGCTCGGATTTCACTGTTAATGCTTATTCTTAAGTTTTACTGAATAGCAGTCTAGCCTTTACCGAAATACAGTAAATAACTTAGTGTTTACTGATCAATCCTATTTTAGTAATGTGTAAAGAAAAATATCAAAGCAATGAATCATAAAAACATTTGACACATGGATTTTTAATGTGGAAACCCTATTAGGGGAAAACCCACTTGCGACTAGTAACCCAAAATTTTCACTCTTCTGAAGTGAGCTCGGTTAAGAGCCAACCCTATTAAAGGTTACAAACACATTGTTAAGTGCAACCTTGTTAGAGGATTTAAATATAATATTTTGTCACTTGATATCTGGCATTTCACTATGCTATCTTCATGATAAACTTTTTGATACTCCTTGGGATGTATCTCAATATATAAAGGGTTATTAAGTACTACTCGACTAAGAGTATTTTTGATCCAATGGTTAAACTGAAACAATAAATGATTTGTTCATGAATACAACTTAGACTTGCAGATGTTTAGATCTATTGTAAGCTCATAATACCTTTTTTTATCAATGTTTCCTTTTTTGTTCCTTTGCTCCACTTCTTTCTGCTTGCTGATGTTGTTGCTTCTCTATTGCTCAGTGTCCATAGAAATATTAGCTCTGTTCTTTAGCTTGTTTGATCAGGACTGTATGAATTCTTCTTCAATAGTATTCTCTTTAGCATCTTCTTCTCTATTCACCCCTAATTCACATTGAATTAGTTTGTCTCTTTTATAGACATGATTTCACCATTTCTAGGTCTTTGTCTTTCTTGTTCTTGACGTGATCTGTAAATATCGCCATTCTTTCTTTAAAGCATGCTTTAGTTTTATCCCGTAGATTTCTCCTTGAAAACTAGAATAAAACTATCTTTAAAACTCTAGCTTATCTTTGGCTTTTAACTTGTCAATGAAAACAATGTAATCAACCAGTTAACTCCACATTTAGCTCATGCCAGCTAAGTCTTTTAGCATTTTTGAACTTCAGTTCTTATCGGTGTTTAACTCCTTGTTTGCTTGGTCTTGACTTCAGTTGTCCTTGGGCAATTCTGTCCGTCGGGGTTGTCTGTCTGTTGGGCAACACTATGACTTTCAGTTCTTCTCAGGTATCACTTAGGTTCTGCTTGGTAATGCTTGCTCGGGCATCTTGCTCGGGTATCACTGTGAATTTTCTCTAGGGTTTCTCTATCCGTCGGTGTTTGTTGTCACTTGGTGTATACTAAACTTTTATGCATTACTGATAACATAACCTTTATTTCTTTGGTTCTTTGAAGTCTTTAACTACATTTATATAACCAATCAGATCATATCAAGTTGACATCAATGACAATATAATACATTAACTAATTTAATGTCTTGCATTAACTTTTTGTATCTCGATGATCATCAACTTAAAATCTTCAAACATTTAATCAGTTATAGTTCATCAAAAGCAAGCCTCCTATGCATGTGTCATATATTATAGATAGTCACTCCATAGTCTAAAAAGTTTTAGGTGAGCAAAGGCAAGGTGGGGAGTGATTTTTAATTACCCCTTTCCCTTAAGGGGGCATGTGTATGTAACAATTTTTGTTATGTTAATGATGAAGTTGTAGTATTATGTCAATAATGTGTGTGTATTATTCAGTTACATTCTATATATGATTTTACATATAGATTTGTATAATGTATCTGTATAACATGAATCAAGTTTTGCATTTTCAAATAAAAGTGCACTTCGATAAAGATTTCCCTTTAGGGTTATTGTTGTTGGAAAGCTAATGTGCTTCTATTTAATATTTAATCAATTCGTTTATAGTGCATAAGAAGGGGAAATTGGTACACATTTTTGTATTGTTTGGACACTTCAAAAAATTGTGCAGTACTATCAAAGAAAAAATAAATCTTGAATACAGATACTTATAATGAAAAAATATTGGTATATTAATCCTTCTTAGGTGAGTGCTTAAATGGCCCACCTATATGATAGTAAGTAAGGTTTTAAGTAGATTTTCATCCCTATGTACCCCTTTGTATTCTTTTTTCATCTCACTCAATATATACCTCACATTATTTTTCCAACATTTTGCTCTTCATTGTTGTTTCATTTTTGCTTCATTTTACATTGTATAGAGCATAGGATTGAAGCATTTTGAGATGCAAACCTTGATGAATGAAAATTTCAAGCATATTTGGACATAAACTGATACAGATAGGGGTAGGAAACTTCAAAACATTCACAGATAATCAATACACAAATCCCACAAGCAACCAATAGTGGGCTTTCCTTCACAAACCCTCATTCTTGCTAGTAATATTTCAAACATAACTTGTGGAGAATACCTAATCTACAGGAAAGGAAACTTGTTTTAGATACTGATTTGGTCTTTATTCAAAATATCTCAAAATAAAGGTAGGTTACTTTGTACATAATGCTTCAAAATTTATTATCTTTTTCCCAATTAGGCCTAAAAGGGCTAATTTGGGACCTAGTCCTCTAGGGAATCGCCACAAATAGGTCTCCAAAGATCTTCCAACCGTCGGAAGTCATGCTAAGGTCTTTATACATCCAATTAAGTGTTTTACTTTCCAATAATGCATTTCCAAACTCCCTTTGTACAATTTTCTACTCCTTTCATGGTTTCTTGGCCTATTACATGAAGATATCAGACAATCAGTCATTCATAACTTTTGCAAAATAAATAACTAATGAAATGGATCAGTGAGACTGTAGATAAAACTAAGATATAAATTTACTCCAATTTTCATCAAGATCCAATTGTGGACAAGTGAGTTATGTCATTTTTCCCAAAACTGGTGACCCTAGGTAGAGTTCCAAGCAACCTACACTAAAATTGCCATAAATTTCTCCAAACTTAATGAATTCAACCAAACCAAAACCAAATGAAAGGTTTCTCATTTATATTTCCAACCATTCCATGTGAAATTTATACAAATATCGTACATATTCGTACCAATCAAGAAAATAGCAAAGAAACATTCAGAAAATGCAGGAAAATAAAATTTTAATTGCTTCCAATCTTTACAAAGCATCAACCCCCCTTTTTTTTTCAACCATAAAATGCCTTTTTAA
This sequence comes from Thuja plicata, assembly GCA_018584345.1. Taxonomy (NCBI): domain Eukaryota; kingdom Viridiplantae; phylum Streptophyta; class Pinopsida; order Cupressales; family Cupressaceae; genus Thuja; species Thuja plicata. Next base: position 92,196 of record MU225642.1, read on the forward strand.
AACTTCTAAAAAAAACCCTCAATAGTCACTAACTGCCTTTCAAATTACAACAATTCAATTTCCCACTTTATGCAACATTTACGCTTTATATTCTACATTGTGTAATTTGACAACATTTGCAATATTGACATTTTTCAAATAGACACTTCCACTCCCCTAATGCCCTAAATTAGACTCCAACACCCATTAAAGGGTCTTCTTAGACATTATTACAAGAAAAACACTAAAACAAAACAATACATCAACTTTGACCACCTTGAAGACTCCATTGCTCAGTGGGTGCTCTTGCACCATACTCCCGGGGAAGAAAAGATTCAAGTTCCACTTGAATTAAGGGTAGAAATGGGAAACCATTTTTGAAATCTCTTTCCTAATGTCTTTATTCTTTGCACATTGTATTCTTTGGAACAATTTCATCCTTGCTTCATCTTCACTTTAGGTTTCCTCAACACTTGGCAAAGGTAGTTGAACCCGTCAATAAAATCTTGTCCCCCATCTACATCGCTACTGGTGGTACCCTAAATTTTGAGAATTTAGAAGTCCCAATACATTATCAAGAAGAAAGTTTCTCCATACTAAAAAAATTAAAGGAAGGAAGCTTTATGACACAAATAAATTAAACTAACTAATCGAAGCCTTCAGAAAATGCTGGAATTTCAACCTGCTACAAAGATGATGCCGACAGAGGCTGAAAATGGTCAAATTTTAAAAATATAAAACCCACCCAGTTTGGGAAATCAAATTTTCTATCTCCAAAAAAAATATTAGCTTTTCACGATGTGTTTTGGATTTTCGACCAAAGTCAAATCCGAAAGTTAGGTAGTTATTTTTTAGTTAGTTTATTGTTTTTTCAAAATATTTTGTAATAAGGGTTGTGTCTTTTCACCTTAAAGAGGTGTGAAAGCCACTCAAACACATATATATATATATACATAATATAAAATGTAAAGAGAGGAATACAATATAATACAATTTCACATATTTGGATATTTTTTAATCACCAAGTATAAACATGGACCTGGATGTACTATTTTTTCAAAATCAATAAAGATAAGTCCTTTTTCTTTCACATGTGTAATAGTTTCATTATCATTTTACAATTAGTCCCTCGAATAAACCAATAGAACT
>MU225642.1:93837-113065 GCA_018584345.1 Thuja plicata
AGATAGTGGTTAAGGTAAAGGTTCACCCGCCTTGGTCTTGCAGAGCTAGAAGTGCAGGGGAAGAGGATCATAATCGATCATTCCCGTTAGTTGGCCAAAAACAATTAGTTTTCCAAATATTGGATTGACAAGTCCATAGGAAATCCAATTCAGCATTTTTGGGCACCAACAGCTACCTTGTAACTGATCCCTTTTTCCTTGATGTATTTCATGTATGCCAATAGTACCTTTCTCTCCTTTAATGGCTTGTTTTATTTTTACTTTAGGTTTCTCACCCCTCAAGCTTACAATATCAATAAGAGCATTTAGGCTTCTCTTTTTATCTCTAACCATTAGGACTTCAAACATAGGTTCTTGATCAGTTTTAATACTCTCTAATATACAATAAAAAAATCATATCTAACCTCTAATACCCTCTTGTGAAATTCCTGCAATGAATGAGCATATCCTTCATCCACAAAAATAGTAAATTCACTCATTACCTCTATTATTTTTATAACATATTCTTCACCATAGTGTGCTACATTTGTATAATAATCTTCATGCAATGTATGCACTTCTCCTTTTTCTTTATACCATTTTCCATCTTCACTTTCATCAGTTGCACATATAAACACACTCACAAATATTGTTAGAAAAAAAAATTGAGTCTCAATGGACATATTGTCATCATCTTATCCCTCTTCCTTGATGGATTTGGCTCTTTCATCATCAACAAAGACTCCCAAAGGTAGGGTTATGTTGTCCTTTCTTGTATTCTTCTCCTCTGAATGATCTTCTTGATGGGCCACTTTACCTTCTTTGTTATTGGCCAATGCCAACCATTTTATTGGTTGCTCTCTCAACAAGTTGTTTCATCTCAAGGTTCATTATTTCTTCAATTTGTTCCAAGGATTTAATTTTCTCTATTATCTCTTTCTGAACATTTATTTATTTTCCTTCTCATTTTTCTTCTTTATCTCCCCTTCCTCTCTTTTTCTCTCTTTTTTATTGCATGTTAACTCCTTACTCTCCAAGTCTCCATGGACTATTATCTTCCACACATCCATTATCCATTTTCAAGAAAGTATCTTTCACCTTTATTATTCTTTTATTTGTGAGTTGTGACCTTAGGCAACTTTGTTTTCCCTTGCCCTAGTCTTTTGGTATCTAGGCTCTTCCCTTCAACCTGTTACAAAATAAAAAACAAAACAAAAAATCCAAACCTTCTTTGCCTATATATTTCGGTTTTGATACCAATATTATGTATATAATGGGTAGACAACTTTAAAAAAAATAAAAAATAATCAATATTTCAATCCCACAAATAACCAATAGTGGGTTTTCCTTCACAAACCCTCATTCTTGTTAGCAGCCTTTCAAACATGAATTTTTGGACATAAATTGGGGAGAAGATCTGATATATAGGGAAGGAAACTTGTTTCATATACCCATTTGGACTTTATTCAACATATCTCAAAATCAAGGTAGGCTACTTTGTACAAAATGCTTCAAAAATTGGTTGTCCTTCTGTCGGCTAGGCCTAAAAGGGCTAATTTGGGACCTAGTGCTCTAGGGCATCACCACAAATAGGTATCTAGAGATATTCCAACCACCTCCTAGTCCTGATAGGGTCTTTACACATCCAATTAAATTTTTTACTTTCCAATAATGCATTTCAAAACTCCCTTTGTACAATTTGCTACTCCATTCATGGTTTCTTGGCCTAGTACATGAATATATCAAACAAACATTCATTCATAACTTTTGAAAAAAAATAATAATAAAATTTCTTTGGTATGATTGTATATAAACCTAAGGCAGAAATTTCCTCCAATTTTCATCAAGATCCAACGATGAACAAGTGAGTTATGTCATTTTTCCCAAAACTGGTAACCCTAGGTAAAGTTACAGGCAGTCTGTACTAAAATTTCAATAACTTTCTTCAAAATTAATGAAATTCAACCAAACCAAGACCAAATGAAAGATAACTCATTTATATTTTAAAATATACCACTTTGAGATCATACAATTCTGTACATATCAGCACCAATCAAGAAAATAACAAAGAAATATTCAGAAAATGCAGGAAAACATTTTTTTTTTCTTTCAATCTTTACAAAACGACAACCCCCTTTTGTTTTCAACCATACAAGGAATATTTATACCTTTTTTCAAAAAATCCTCAACAATCACTAACTACCTTTCAAATTACAACCGTTCGATTTCCTACTTTATGCAACATTGACCCTTCATATTCCACATTGTACAATTTAACAACATTTGCAACATTGACTTTTTTTCACAACTAGATGGTTCCACTCATCTAATCCCCTAAATTAGACTCTAACACCCATGAAAGGGTCTTCTCAGACCTTATAAATGAAAAGCACTAAAATAAAACAAAACATCAACTTTGACCACCTTGAAGATTTCATTACTCGGCAGGTGGTCTTGCACCATAAAGGCTACAAATTGAAACTGAAATTTGCAAACAAAACATCAACTTTGACCACTTTGAAGATTCCATTACTCAACAGGTGGTCTTGCACCATTAAGGCTGCAAATTGAAACTGAAATTTGCAAAGGTTGAAGATATTTGTTAAAATAAATAAAATCATGCACGATTTGTAAAAACTTGTAGAATTTTATTGAAATTAAATTAAAATTAATAAGATTCCCTCATATTTTGACAAATAGTTACAAATTTTGTTGAAATATAGAGAAATTTGACTTTGAAGGTCTATATACGGAAAAATCTGTGTAAAATTTTTGCAATAACTGGTCTCGAAAGGTGAAATGCATATAAAATTGTAAAATATCACGAGGTCAAAGTTATTATGTGGTAATAATTACCTCAACATGTTGTTTGGTTAATCTGCAAGTATATTTGTGATTGGACCTCATATATTTATCTTCCATCATTTTATTTCACCCGATCTTTCAGTTGGATAATAAATGCATGGATTTGCCTCTATTTTAAGTAGATTTACCTTATAATGACATAATCTGACATGATTTGTTTATTTTCATGTCTACTACAAGGAAGGGCACTGAAAGTGGAAGTGAAGTGAACTTTTCTCTATTCTCGTGTTCTTCCTCTTTTACCAATAAAATAGACTGTGAATTATAAACTTTGGAGCAACAATATTTTTGTATTCACCTTTTTTTTATTTCGTCCTTTGCATTTGGTTTGATGACTTTTGTGTATCCCGTGGTGCAGGAAACAATTTAAAAAATTTAATCAGATATTTAAATTGGTGCTGAAATTTATATTTGAAACTTTCCCTTTAATCTATAAATATTGGTGTGAGAGATCAAGTTTTGGTGTAGTAGATTAAAATAGACTTATTTTTGGTGAATTGACTTGGAAAGGGTGGTGCATCAATTGAATCCTTTACATTATTTATTTTCTTAATTTTACAAAATGTAAATGGACTCAAGTGGTGAACATACACTCATGGTATAGTTTTGGAAATCATGATGTTACCTTCATGGGCACATAATACTTATGCTTGCGCAGAAACATCTTTAACAAATGATTAGTTGTCGCACAATGCTCCTCCACATATTTTTGTTTTTAAGGTGACGGCTATTCATCTCTTTTGATTGAGGACACTTCATCTCTTTTATTTGAGGACACTTCATCTACTATTTATTCATACATAGATTCAAGTAGTTCAACACGGTAGGTTCATATTGATCTTCCAAAGATAGTTGCTTGAGACATATTTTGACCAGATATTGCATCCTTGTTTGTAGAGTCCCACATTGAAGGCTTGGAGGATATTATTTAGGATATTCATATCCTCTTTCTTGACATCTATTGAATTCCATCATATTCTCCTCATGTTATGGCCACATATTTAGATCCTCATGTTACATCTCTACATCATATCTTGTCACCATTTGACATTGGTGTGGAAACATTTGTTCCACTTTTGGGAGACTCAAAAATTATTTTTGGTCTATGACTTGTATTGGTTTTCATTAGTTTCTAGATTATCACCTTTATCATTGTGGCCTAGAACACTTGAATTGTTTGAGGTACCTTTCAACATCGACACAAAGATACTTGAGCAAATTTTTGAGATTTCACTCATGCTGATTTTTCTTTCCTCATATTCCTTCCAAGACTGGGAAGATAACTTGCATTCTTTTGTAGCACTATTTATTCCTAAGGGGAGAAATATTGTTCATCCGAATTGGATCAGATTCAAAAATCATTCTTCATCTCTCCTCTCATATGTGAATGATTTTTTCCTCACATGGGGTTTTGTACTTCTCATCCTTTACCCTCATTTAGGGGAGATTTATTTCTAACTAGATTTACTCCTCTTCTCTATGAGTGCATTGTACTTGGGTGCCTTATTAGGATTTGATGTTAGGATCCACTTTTATCGTCACCTTATTTAGGTTTAAGGGGGGTATGATGAACTACAACTAATTATATGTTTGAATTCATTTGTTGATATTCAACCGAGTTGCAGTAGTGATGATAAACATTATCAGTTAATGTATTGTCATTGATGTCAACTTATTTGAGTGTTATTATGGTGGAAACCATTTGTTATGAATTGAAGATTTGGAACAAACAATGTTTATGTGGTCGATAAATGAAGAGTTTTGTATACACCGAGAGACAATGAACACCGAGTAAAATGCAATGTATACCGAGAACAGTGATAACCAAGCAAGGGATCGTCGACACAATTATTGATCATGCAATTTAATTATAATCGAGGCCAAATTGGATGCTTAGTTGGAAATTGATGATTTGAGGTAAAATATACAGTTTGTTATTTGATCAAACGGTTATTAAAATTCAGTGAAGATTAAACGATAGAGATTGAAACATGTTTTTAACACAACTGCCGAAGATGGATCAAGCGGGAAAATCAATGATGGAGATTAAGCGGCAAGATTTGAAGGATGAAAATTAAATGATACATGATGTCTATATAATAGACAAGAGATTCTTTTTGTATTACACCACACACCTGATGCATACAGGCAAATTTTATGCATGACTGATCAAACTGGTTAAAGACATAACTGAGTGTGTTTCTGCAGACATCATCAAGAAAACAGAGGAAAGAGCATTATCGAGAAGAACAAGTATGAAGAATGAGATGAACTGAAGTGAAAAGATTGATCAAAGGTATTATGTACTTAGAATAGATCTGAATATCTGCAAATCATAGTTGTATTTGAATAAGATCATTACTGTATCAGTTTAACCATTGTTACAGATAAATCTCTTAACCGAGTGGGACAATGAGTCCTTATTATAACATTCAGAGAATGTTGATTGTTTTCTTGTTTACCCCATATTGAATGCATGGTCAAGAGAGAACTGTTATTTTTAAATACTCTAACTAGGTTACATTTAACAGTGTGCATTGTAACCTTTAACAGGGTTGGCTCCTCACCGAGCTCACTTCAGAAGAGCAAAAATACTTTGGGTTACCGGTCCCAAGTGGTTTTTTCCTTTGCAGGGTTTCCATGTTAAAAATCTATGTGTCAATGTGCATGAATGTTAGGGATTGTTATTTTACTTTACACTTTATTTTATTGACCTAGATCAGTAATCACAGTATTAATTTACTGATACTCGGTAAACACTATTGATGAAAGTTTAAGTCTACAGAATACATTTTCACCGAGTTGAATTATATGATTGAAATTTTTTTTATATACATCTGGAGAAATTTGGGACTGTAGGATAATTTGTGAGGAAATTGATTCTAACTAATTCACCCCCCTCTCAATTATTCTAACAGGGTATTGGTGTATTAATCCTTCTTAGATGTGGCTACTTAGGTGGCTTTCCTATTTGGAAATAATTAGGGTGGTAATTAGATTGTATTCTCCATATTTATCCCTTTCTTATTCTATTTTCCTCTCACTCAATATATACCTTTCACTACTTTTCCTACATTTTTCTCTTCATTGTTATTTCAATATTGCTTCAATTTGTATGATTCATTTCACAAAAATCACACTAATTCCCCAATCATAGAGCAGTTTCCTCCCACATAAGAAGACATATAACTAAACGGGTGTGTGGTTCTTATCACATAAAATAATTGGTCACATGCAAGGAGGCCAGACATTCAAGTATGAAATGGTTAGAGTGTAGAATGCAGAATGAAAGAATAAAATATGCACTCATAACCTTGTAGGAGTGATCCAAAAAGGCACATTAAGAAGGTGACATATATTAGGAAAATGGTGTCTCAACCTTTCAATTACATAAGGTACTATCTATAGTAATTTTACCTAGTTGAGCACAAATTAGTTATAAATTTTTTCCAAAGCTGTGGATTGGCTAAATAAGCATGTTAGTAAATTTTTGATGCAAGATCATGTCTGGATTTGAAGATATTAAAGTTTCCATTTTGGAAAGTTCCAAAGTTGATTTTGAAGGCCTTAGAGATATTTTTTGGGTATGAAAGTTATTATTATTGTAAAAATTATAGCTTGATAGAGAACTTCATGATCTTTTTGGCACTTCAAATTTTTCATCAATTAAATTCCCACATCAAATGTTATGGCCTCTAGAAGTTAGGTATATTTAAATGGGAAATTAAAAAATGTGTTGGACACGTAAATGAGTTTTAAATGGGAGTTACACATTTTGGTGTGTATTTTGACACATGATAGGACATCTTTGATTGGATATAAGTTAGGCACCACTTTTGGTGGTTTTAGCTCATAGTTTTGTGATATCGTTTGATGATTTCATGTCCTATATCTCCTATATATTAGGTGCGTGAGATGGAGGTTATGTGTAAGAGTCTTATAGCTATTGATTTATCTTGAGAACTCTAGTTAGTTATACTCCTTAGAGAATCTTGATGCGCAAGTATATTTTAATATGTTGTTGAATTATGAATAATTTCTTGGATGGATTTTAGAGTGTGTGATTTCTCTCTTGAAAGGGATTTCCCCATGTAAATTACTATGTTATGATATGGATGTTATTTATGGTAATTCTATTTGATTTTTCTTACTATTATAGAGATATGAATTTTTTTGCATGACCCTCTTATCAAGATTAGTGTATTAGAGTCTAATCACCTTTGGTTTTAGTTGTGGGTTGTTTATTTTTTGTAATAATCTAGTTTTTGAGTGGGAGCTTGTGCAAAACATACTTTGTGATCTTGTTACATGCATATTTAGAGAGAAAATTAATCAGGGAGAATAATTTGGGAAAAGTGTCTCATCCTTGCATTTACATGGGTTACTATAAATTTTCATTTGAGCGTGAATTTTCCCTATTCTTTTCCAGAGGGTTCAAAATTGTTAGATAAGCATTTCAAAAAAAAATTGCCATGATCATGTCTAGTTTGGAAGATATTACAGTTTTTGTTTTTAGAAATTTCCAAAAAAAAGTTGCAAATGTAATTATAGAGGTTTTAGAGGCATCAAAACATGATCAAACTATGGGTAAATGTCACAATATTTCCAATGCTTCAAACGGTTTATCAATTGGACACATGATTTGAAAGTTATGGCCTTCAGAAGTTGGGTCTCGCAAAATAGGAAATTTAAAAATGTGTCGAACATGTAAATGAGCTATAAAAGGGAGTTACACTTGTTGGCATGTGTGTTGATACATCGAAAGGAATCTTTGATTGGAGATAAGGTGGGCACTTATTTATAAGTCATTTTCATCCTATGGTTTTGTAATACCATTTGATGATTTCTCATATTGTATCTTCTGTATATTAGAGGGTGTGTGTGAGAGTCTTATAAATTTTTAGTTACTTTTGGATCTCTGGTTGGTGAAACTTATATGAGAAGCTTTCTCTGCAAGTATATTGTAATCTATTTTTTATTTTGGAATAATATATTGGGCGGCTTTTGGAGTGTGGATTTTCCTCCTGAAAGGGTTTTCCCCATGTAAATCATTGTGTTGTAGTATGTATGTTGTTTTATGTTATTTATGTTAAGTTTTTGTAATTATTTTAAATATTTGAGAAATTTTTACATTACCCTCTCCTCAAGATTAGTGTAGGAAGTTGTTCCACTACTTAACTTCCTTACATAATAGGGGTGGAGAATTTTTTAGAAATAATTTATAGATGTGGAAGTAAAAGATGAAAGACCAGTTAATAAATCAAGATTTGATGAGAATGTCTTCATACCCATAAATCTTACTTTGGTTACTCAATAAATGTTATGGACCGTAAAGCTAAGGGTTATTTAAATTATGCTTGGAAGAATCTATTTTAATCAATTTCCTTGAAGAGTGCTCTACAAAGAACCTATTCAAGAAGCTTGTGAGATGTATCAAGCAACTCTTTAGTGAATAATATTTTCTTGAGGAAGAAATTATATTTCTTGAGAATGGAAGAGGGTGGAAAAATTATAGGGAACCTAGAAGCATTCAATATGTTGGTAGATCAATTGGCATATATTGGTGTCAAGATGGATGAGGAGAAGAAATGTATGATCTTGCTTTCTTCTTTGCCTAATTCATGGGATTCTCTTGTTGTGACTATTGATAATGATTCTATTATTTTGATGGTTGATGATGTGGTGTGTTATTTTCCTTCTGAAGAGATGAGGATGAAGGTATCCATCAATGTCAAGTATGCCTTGAATGTTAGTAGAAGACCTAAGGAAAAGGAAAGAAGAATGAAGAGCATAATAAACCCATGTACAAGGGAAGATTAAGATCTATTGGAAAGTACACAATTATTTGCGTGGGGGCTTCACTTAGTGAACCTGGGTCACAACAAGTGTGTTCGTGGCGTACTAAATAATACCCCTATTTTCAAAAAATATTGCCCCAAACTCCCTTTTTGTCACCCCCCTCTAGTACCCACCCAATACCCCCCACACCCCTTTTCTTATACAAACCCCCAAATATGAATTCATGTGATATGATATTGCAGAAGCATATGGGTTTATTTTTTAAAGTGTAAATCTAAGATTTTTAGATGATTTAAAGAATTTAAAGAAATGGTTTATTTTTAGACTTGGAAGAAAATAAAATGTTTGAGAATTTATAATGATGAAGAATTTTATTCTAATGATTTTGATCGATTCTATAAAGATCATGGCATTCAAAGATACAAGACAACTCCATATTCTCCACAACATAATGAAGTTGTAGAAAGAGCATGAAAATGAAACTAACAAATAAGGCTAGGAGTATGTTGAGTGGTGTTGGTCTAGAACATTTTTTGGGATGAAGTCGTTGCCATTACTTGCTACCTGATTAATAAATCTCCTACATCATCTCCTTTTGATAAAATGTTTATGGACGCAGGCTCGGGTCATAAGCCCCCATTTAGACATCTTAGAGTTTTTGGTTATGAGACATACACACATGTGTCAAAGGAGAAGCAAACAAAGTTTGAGAAAAAAGATTAAGAAATGTATCTTCATTAGCTATAATTATGATGTGAAATCATACAATATTTAGGATCTTGTTGCATGGAAGGTAATACATAGTAAAAGTGTTATTTTTATAGAAACTAAGCCTCCTTTTTTTACATTTTATCTATAAAAACTAAACAAGAAGATGTGATTCAACTTCCTTCTACGCCTTATAAATTTGAATTGAAAATCCTAGATAGAATAGAAGTTGAGGAGAGCTCATCTAGCTTTGAATCTTCGAATGGGGAGGAAGATCCTCCAACTCAACTTGTTTGAAGATCTAAAAGTAATAAACAACCACCTAAAAGGTATTAACTTGATGATTGGATATGTATTTTTTCTTTAAACACTAACATGGATGAACTTGAATCTGCAGAAGAGATGGTAGGTATAAATGATGGAGATTCCTGGAAGATTTCTATGGATGAAGAAATGGTCGCTTTGGAAAAATGATACGTGGGATCTTGTACCATTTCTTGAAGGATGAAAGCCTATTGTTTGCAATGGGTTTTCAAGAAAAATATGGGTTCAAATGGAGGTATTGAGAAGTACAAAGTGAGGTTGGTTGTGAAAGGCTACTCTCAGGTTAAGGGTATTGATTATAGTGAGATATTTTCTTCTGTTACAAAAATGACATCTATTAGATATTTACTTTATATTGTTGTTGCTTATGATTTAGATGTTGAGTAAATTGATAGTGAAAATAATCTTCCTTCATGGTGAGTTGGAGAAGAATATTTATATGATATGGCAAAAGCACTATATAGTGAAAGATAAGAGTAACTTGGTTTGTAAATTGAAGAAGTCTTTGTATGGCCTCAAACAAATTCCTAGGATGTGGTACCATAAATTTTATACATATGTGACGAGTTTGGGATTTGATAATTCTAATAAATATGATGGTCATTTTTTTTTATACACTGCCTTATATGTTGATGATATGTTATTCATCGGTAAAGGGAAAATAATGATTTCAAAATTAAAGTCTCGTCTTGTAGCTTGATTTGAAATGGTATACCTTGGTGCAACTAAACACATCTTGGGGATGGAAATGAGAAGAGAAATAGTGAACAAAAATCTATAGATAGGTTAGAGTAATTATGTGAATTCAATTTTTAGAGGTTTGGCATGCATGACGACCATTATGTATTCCTTTTACACTTAGAATGGAGTTATCTACTTTAGATTGTCGCACATCCCCAATGGAGATGGAAGACATGATATTAGTACCTTACCAGAGTGTGGTTGAAAGTTTGATGTATACTACGATCTGCACTAAACTAGACTTTATCCAAGCAATGGGAGTTCATTCCAAATATATGTCTAATCCTTGTAGACTTCATTGGGATGCAATTAAAAAATTCTTCAGATATTTGTGGGGTATCTCAGAGTATTATTTGTGTTATCATGGTAATTTTATGAGATAAAAAAATTTGCTTCACGTTCATGGCTATGTGGATTAAAACTAGGCAGGTGATGTTGATAGTAGAAGGTTCACCAAGGCTTATGTGTTTACATTATTTGGTGGTCAAATTAATTTTATGAGTAAGTGACAAGATTTGATTGCTTTGTGCAGTACTGAAGCTAACTATATGACACCTACTCATACCTATAAAAAATCCATTTGGATGAAGAGACTGTGTTTAGATACTGGAATAAAAAAGGGTGCAATGACAATTTATTGTGATATTCAACATGTGATCTACCTAGCTAAGAACACAAAATCATGTCAAGACCAAGCACACTAATGTTCAATACCATTGTGTCAGAGATATAGTCAAGGATGGTAGGGTGAAGTTGGTTCAGGTAGAGACTTTGATGAATGTTGCAAACTATTTAACTAAGGTTGTGAGCACAGAGAATTTTAGCAGGTGTTCAAATTCTACAAGCCTCATGATCCTTAGAAATTAAATTATGGCACTGATACTCCCTTTTCTCTTGCAAGGTGTTTGAAAAGTGGGAGAACATTAGTAAAATGGTGTATTGACATTGCAATTACATAATGTTACTATTTATGGTAACTTTGCAATTGAGCATGAATTGGTTCAAAATTTTCCCCAAAGCTATGGATTGGCTAAATAAACATGCTAGTAAATTTTAGTTGCAAGATCATGTTTGGATTTGGAGGTATTAAATTTTCCATTTTTGAAAAATTTTAAGTGAAATTTAAGTACCTTAAAGACATTTTTTGGGCCCAAAAGTGGTCATAATTATTGTAGTTGTTATAGCTTGATAAATTACTTCACGATCTTCTTGGATCTTCAAACTATTCCTTAATTGAACTCTTGGATCAAAATTCATGGCCTTCAAAAATTGGGTCTCTTATAATGAGAATATAAAAATGTGGAACACATAGATGACAATTACATATCTTGGTGTGTGTTTTGACACATCATAAGACATCTTGGATTGGCAATAAGTTGGGTTCCACTTTTGGTAGTGTTAGTTCATATTTTTGTAATATTGTTTGATGGTTTAATGTATTTTATCTCCTATATATTAAGTGTGTGAGATGCAGGTTGTGTAAGAATCTAACAATTGTCGAGTTACCTTCGGATCTCTGGTTGGTGATACTCCCATGAGTAGCTTGTACTGCAAGTATATTTTATTTTTTTGTTGATTTTTGCATGATATTATAGACACCCTAAAATGGACATACTTACAACCTTACATTAAAAACACTAATTTTCATCTATTAATTAATGATTGTTTAATCATTAATTAATCATCTATTTTCTTCTAATTTCATTCCCCAAATCATCTAATCACATCCCCAAAATTAATTAAATGATTAATTTTATTTAATTAATTAACCTTAATTGATTAATCTTCATTAATTAATTAAATTCAATTTCCTAAAGTTTAAATTTAAATATTTAAACTTAGTAATTAATTTCTTCTAATTAAATTAATTTAATTTCATTCAATAATTCAATTCTAAATCCAAAAAGAATTCAATTATCTCACATGTTGAATACTTTAATTAAAAAAATGATTTAAATATTCAATTAAATCCTTTCTTTAATTCAAAAAAGAGAACTCTTGATTAGATCTTTGTTTGCATGAATTACTCCACCCACCTCTCCAGATCAAAAAGGTAACTCCAAATTACCTCTTCAGTTCAAAAGGTAACTCATAATCAGTTGTTCAGTTAACCAAACTTTATCTCCTCTCTCCAAGTTGAGGAGGTGGAGTTTATTGATGGCTTCTCCAGTTCCCTTTGATCTCAACCGTTCATATCATTTCCATATTTTATATAATCAACCCTTCACAACCATTTGAAGGATCCAGGATTTCAAGCTTTTGTGCGCCCTTACTCTGTTGGATTCTTGCTAGAAGCATGCGAAGCATTCTTGTGATCAAAATCAATATCATTTCTTGACACTCCAAAGTCATAGACGTTGTTGATACCAATACTGAGCACCACACACACAACATTTCAGAAGGAGTAGAGAGAGACAATAGAAGATTTGAGCTCTGTTGGTTTGCATTCGTTTGTATTCCTCCTTGATTACTTGTCATTTTATTGTTCTTAGGTTCATTCTTAGTAAGTAATTAATTTCCCCATTGCAAATCGGTGCTACTAACCCTCATTATTGAGTGTACAAAATGCAAGCCTATACATTTTGGTGAACCTGGCGTGAATCAAACAGCCCAAGAATTGCTTAAAGATGACAAACAGGATTTTATGGCCTTGGTCGTACGGTCATAGATTCTCTTTTTGTTAATTTTTGATATCATTGTAATTTTGCAATTGCTGGTATTTTTTTGCAATTGACGCAAATCTGCCGCAATCGACTGGTTTAATGCCACAATTGATTTGAGGGTTTCACAATCTTTTCTAACATTTTTAAAATTCTTTGTTTCTGGTAGTGTGTCGCAATTGACCGATTTGTGCTGCAACTAAGAGTGTTTTGCTGCAATTGACAAAAATTTGCTGTAACTAACAAAATTTTACCGCAATTGCCAGAACTTTACCACAATCGACAGGAATCATTTTGCAATTGCTTAAAATTCATTGTTTTCTACTAAAATATGATTTTTTCTTGGTTTCTGTGCAAGATCAAAACACCAGGGAAAAAGAAAAGTGGTAAACTGTGAGTATTAAGGGTTTTTTTAAAGCATTTCTTGATTTCATACGGTTTGATTACAAGGTTTTTTGGTACTAACTTGTCATTTTAGCTTGTGGCATGGAAACAGATCTAACAAAGCAACCTAAAATTCATTCACTTGTGCTTTTAGTGCTTAAAAAGAACATTGCATGCAAACATCTCAAACCTTACTTTTCAAATTTGGTGCTTAAAATTGACATGGTGGTTAAAAATTGAACAAAGGCAAAAAATCTTTCAATTTGGTGCATTAAAATTGAACAAGCAAATCATCATCTACTTTGGGCTTAAAATTGAACACTTGTGCTTATATTGGTGATTATCTTAGTTCACACTTAGAATTTTGGTGTTTAATCATTAACCTTGTGTCTTGGGTCATTGGTGCGCTTGCACAAGTCTGTTAGATTAAAAACCTTTATACTTTTTTAGAAAGGCCTGTCTGGGGAATGTGCTTCTTCCTCGGAGAACGACCTTCCAATCGATATACAAACAAGATGCAAACCAAAGCTTATTTTTATATCTATCCAAGCTCGGGCGAGGTGTGTTGATGGTAGCCTAGATCAGATGAATATCCCTAAGTAGCCAGCATGGTCAACTAAGCTCTTAAGTGAGTCACATATGTACAAAATGATTGGATAGACTCCACAGACCCTACTACAACCTTGTTAAATAGAAACCTACCCATTTCACATCTGAACAAGTACCTTATTATAGTGCAAGGGGTTGCAGAATTTCCCCCAAGATCCCCAGAATATATGTTCCAATATATTGTGTTAGTGAAAGAGATCTTCACTAGCATGGAAATAATATCTGGCAACGGCAAAAACACGGGTGCCTACGTCGTGGACCTTTGTGTCCTAGTAGTGTGGGGATTTTTGTGTGAGCCAAAAAACATCCAAGCATTGGGCCTATAATATTGTATCTTGCAACCAAATTTGACCTAGATTAATCTGAATATCTTTGTTTAGACCACGTGAAAACATTGCAACTTGCAAAAGTTGTAGAACATACACATTTCAGTCTTAGATCTTCAAAACACTTTGTCTATTGTGCTTGTTATGTGATCAGTTTCCTAATACACAAAACCAACATCAAATACTATCAAAATGAGTCCAATGTGTTCAAGTCTAGGTTTTCAACAACAAACCTATTCTACAATCAGAACCCTTGTTCTAGAAAATCACTTTTTATCAGACAGATTCACCAAATTTGAGATCATTTTTCAGACTGTCTTCTTTTGCCGCAATTGCTTGCATCTTGCCGCAATTGACAAAGTTTTACTGCAATCAATCCCTTTATTGCCATAGTTGATACTTTTATTGTTGCAATCGGTGATCAGTTACCACATTTGACCTATCATTCTGCTGCAATTGGTGGAAGTTTTCCGCACTTGACCAAGATATCTAAACATTCATTTTTACCCAAAAATCTTGGAAATATTCCCCATCTCGTGTGAAAGATCAGTGTCTACATCCCAGGAAAAAGAGAATAATATTGTGTGAATCTCTAAACATTAAAGATCATCCCTCTTTGACAACATGACTAATGTTTAAACATTGTTAGTTCAAAAGTTCAAACTAGATTATCTTGATCTTGTTATCTCAAAAATCATCAATCCATATCTTACATCACCAAAGTCTTTGAGATAAAGAGAAGTCAAAATTTTTCCCTAGAATTACCCTTGTCAAACATAACTCAGACTCTCCTAGAAAGGTTATCCTTTTTTGTTTGCTTCATATCACTTATTTTATTCAAAAAACCTAGATAACACTATGTCTCTCACAACCTATGGAGCACCTTACACTAGGTCAAAGGCTAGAACACAACCAGATGAGACCTACATTAACCAATTTCCCCTATGGTAAAAAGTGTGAGAGGATGACCCTTTCATAAACACTAGTCCTACTCTTTACATTGAAAATCCTCGTAGACCAACAATGTTCCAAGATGTCACAGAGGAGGAGCTTGAAGACATAGAGCAAGACGCCTATTCCGCAAAAGTAGTTGATGTTGTTGTAGAGAGAAATCCAAAAATATTCTTAGCCATGTTGATTAAGAAGAGAGTCAAAGTCCCCGCTGAATTTAATGTGTCAACAATATGGTCTAAGATTCCTCTGGCAGGTCAAAGCACAACTCGACCCTCTCAAACGAAACTTGTAATATCCCAAATTTTTCCATCATCAACGACAACAACATTAGCACAGACTATGTCAAACCAAACTAGCTCTGCAAATCAAGCTAGCACATTGTCCACACAAAGCATGACAGGATCCCAACTAAGTGCACCCTTGGTCACTAGTGTATCTCAAGCATCAGCCTCATGGCCTTTTACAACAAGCACTAATTTTGTGTCATCAATTCCGTAAACAATAAGCAACCCATTTGTGATTGTTTCAATACTACAGTCTATCCTTGCTAGCTTTGGGCTCAATACCTCACTCCAATAAGGATCAACCTCTGCGGATTCGACATTCATTCAACGCCCATACAAGGCTACACCTTTGTTTTTACAGGGATCCCAACAACAACAACAACAATGACAGCAACAACATCAATCTTGGACCAATCAAATGTCCCAGTATCAGAATCACACACTAGGGAACCAATATCAAGTCCCAAGTACTAGATCATATGTCCCAACTCAATTAATATAGAGGGGAAGCCTCGTACCTAATGTAGCACAAAGATTCAATGCCACAAATGTTCCTCAATCTCAGACAGACATGTTGATACAACAAGTGCAAAGTCTAGAAACCCAAATGATGAACATGCAAAATCAGGGGTAAACCAAGTCCTACACAGTAGAGGATTTGTACCCATACCCATTTTATCACTCATTTAATATATCTATGTTTCCCACTCACTTCTCAGTACCCAAATTTGACAAATATAGAGGAAGTACCAACCTTGTAGAGCATATCATAGATTTATTTTCTAGCTGCAATGAGGTTGCACATGACAAAACATATCTAATGCAACTGTTTCCATGGAGTCTAGCTAGACCAAAAATGGAATGGCTCTCAAACCTACCCCATGGCATTCAGTCTTGGGGAGAATTGGCCAAAAAATCCATTTCTCACTTCCATCATAACATCAAATGCAAGGTCAGCATCAAGGACCTTTGCAACATTAAACAAAGAGATGGAGAATCCTTTGTTAAATTCTTAAAAATGTGGAGGAACATTGAAAACTGAATAACATATGATGTGCCCGAACAAGACCTTATAGTCATGTTTATTGACAATCTGATCCCAGATATGTCATTTACCATAGAATTACAGCTCGCTCCTAACTTCAAGCAACTCATCAAACGAGGAGTTCACTGTGAGAAAAACCTGGTCAAGAGAGGTATCCTTGCATACCCTACCCAAGAAAACACGAACAAAAATGTAATGGATAAAGCCAAATGATGGAACAAGAACAATAATGTCACCAATGACGGTGTCATTGACGTAAAAATAGTCAACTATGATCAACCTAAGGTTTCACTACAAGGAGAACCTATGAAAAATCAGAAACCCATGGTGAACACTCAGCAAGTGAATGCTCAAAATCAAACACCCATTGTGCAAGAAGAAGCTATGTCCAAAAACCAACCCAACGCACAACGCCCACAAAGGTTTTTATTTCCTAAATGAGACTACACACCATTAGGGGAGTCGATAGAGTCATCCTTGAAAAAGATGATTCAAACCAATACTATCACTCTGTCTGAAATCATAGAATATGAACATGATGTTGTAAAACCAAAGTGGTGGAATGATAACAAATTTTGTGAATATCATTAGGTAAAAGGACACAAGACACCCAACTGCTATCAATTGAAGAATGCCATACAAGATCTTATCAACACATGGGTTATCAATGTCACAAATGCCCAATCCAAGGGTACAATTGATCACATAATCTTTAATGATACATTCCATGATCATAAAAAAGAGAAATCCTCAGTGTCTAGTGGACAGTATAAACAAGTAAATTACACCTATGCTAATGTTGATAACACTATCAATTTCTTTAATCCTTTAGATAGTCGCATGACTACAGTTACTATCATATATCCAAATGCCAAGTGTTTTTTACCACGCGTCATTCCAAATTTGTCTTAAAAGGAGTGCCTTCCACTTCAACTACACCAGCTAATCCTCCAATAGCCTCCGATTGCCAAACAAGTCTTGTGGATCAACTAAAGCACATACCTTCCCAAATATCTATGTTCGACCTTTTGTGCATATCCCCGTAGCATAAGCAAGCTCTCGATCAAGCCCTTCAAAATGAAGCTATCCTATGGGAAATAACTCCAGAGAACTTCCAAACCATGGTGAATTATATCATTTCCAACAAGCATGCTACCTTCACAGACCATGACGTGCCTCCGCACAAGCCTCTGCATAATGATCCCCTGCATCTTTTTTATCCAAGTTCACAAACACACAATCTAAAGGGTCCTCATTAATGGTGGAGCCAGGTTAAACATATGTAATTTGAAAGTAATAAAAAACTTGGGCTATTCTGAATCCAGCATTGATGTCACAAGGAGAATAAATATTAGGGCATATGACGAGGAGGAAAGATCTTCAAAAGGTATCCTCATACTAATAGCCAGGATAGGCCCAGTCATAAAGAACAACCCATTTCAAATCATAGACCTGGATTTGGGATATAACATGTTACTAGGACGGTCATGGATCCATGAGATGCAAGTTGTACCCTCTACTTATCACCAGTGCATCAAGTTCCCATACCAAGGGGAAGAGATAATCATTAAAGGAGATCCAAACCCATTCTAATACTGCAACACCATTAGAAGCAGTACAGACAATAAAGTGCCTTCAAATCAGGAGGCAAGCATTCCTTATGCCTCTGATTCTATTCCCAAAGACATAACAAGAAAGGCAAGGAAGATATCAATTACAGAAAAAGGATGTGGTGAGTATAGCTATGAGGAATCTTTTCCCATCACTAACATGCCTCAAATTCTCATATCATATCGCATGCCTCAACTAGTGACAACACCTAAAATTCCAAAACCAAGTCTATTTAGATGTCTACCAACCACATTTGTCAAATGGGGGGACATAGTTGAAGAGAACCCTTTCAATATAGATATAAACACTTGGTTGTATCAAGACCCACAAGAAACACTTCAAGCACAAATACTCATGTCAAAATATGGAGTCAGCTTCACTATGCTGCAAAAATTTGGGTATGATGGTACGAATGGTCTGGGGGCAAGACAACAAGGCTTAATGGAATTGTCTTTATCGCTAACCCAGAGAAAAAAAGAGGGTTAGGCTATGGGAAAAATAGAACCAGTACTACCATCTGAGACATACCCATAGACCAAGAGAAAATTGTAGAATTACACTAGGGGTCAAATCTGGAACATGCCCTAATCAGCAATATACTCCAGTGGTTATTGCCATAGGAAGTGGAAACCTCTTATTCCCAATTGAACCTTAATCAAACTATCCAGGACGACGAGGAAAGTGAGACATCTAATGATCATTCTAGCACGACTGATTTCCATGAGTACGAGTGGATATCCCTCCACAATTCAGAACCAACCATCCTAGACTATTCCCCTAAGTCTGTCGGTAGTATATGTACACACAAAAAGGTGCACTTCTATGAATCCTTACATGAAAGGAAACTCAAGAATGAGCCCTCACAAATCGATCCATAGCTCTCTATGCATGGAGTTGCAAGATTTATAAAAATTGCTCTCAGCTAGAGCTATAAACTCA
>MU225642.1:115747-139201 GCA_018584345.1 Thuja plicata
TTTGGAGGAGAATTTGAGCACTTGAGCTTGGATATTGCAACTTCTATCTTCTTGTCTTCTTCTCTCATGCATTCATGACAATCCATTTAGATTACTTTGCATTTGCATTTTAGATTAAATTCATATTCCCTTTCATAGATTAATCTTGCATTTGTATTTCCTTTCATAGAATAATCTTGCATTGTTATCATATAGAATAGTTGTCATTTTTATGCATTGAATCTCTCATTTCATGGTGTACTTGCATGGGCACAACTAGGTCAATCTGAGGGCCTTCATTACAAACCTTTGCACTCCATGACTAGAGAGCTATGAGTCGATATTTGAGGCCTCATTCTTGAGCAACCTTGAATGGAATGATTCATAGAAGTGTGACACATTTTTAGCACACACCTATCAAGCAAAAATTGAGAAAGATGAATTTGCATAACGTTTTACTTGTCAAAGCAAAGTTGAAGAAACTCCTAGATGCAGGCTTCATATGACTAATTCTATATGCAGATTGGATATCCAATTTGGTGTCGGTAACCAAACACAATGGTTAGATCCGTATATGCAGAGATTTCAGAGATTTAAACAAAGCTTGTCCCAAGGATGAATTTCCTCTATCAAACATTGACATGATAGTGGATCTAACAGTAGGGCACCAAATGTTATCACTCATAGACGGCTTCTCCGGATATAACCAAATCAGGATTGCACCAGAGGACCAATACAAGACTGCATTCACATGTGCCTGGGGAACTTACTGCTGGAACATAATGTCATTTGGTCTTAAAAATGCAGGAGCAACTTATCAAAGGACAATGACCATGATCTTCCACGATCTAATTCATAAAACAATGGAAGACTATGTCGATGACATACTAGCCAAATCAATGCTCAGGGAGACTCACCTACAAGTGTTGGGA
Source organism: Thuja plicata (assembly GCA_018584345.1). Taxonomy (NCBI): domain Eukaryota; kingdom Viridiplantae; phylum Streptophyta; class Pinopsida; order Cupressales; family Cupressaceae; genus Thuja; species Thuja plicata. Next base: position 116,659 of record MU225642.1, read on the forward strand.
CCAATATTTGATCGAATGCAGGAGTACAAGGTTAGACTAAATCCAAAGAAGTGCACATTCGGGGTTACCGCTAGAAAGCTTTTGGGTTTCATTGTATCACATAGAGGCATCAAAGTAGACCCAAAAAAGGTCAAGGCCATCCTTGACATGCCACCACCAACCAATCTAAGGAAACTAAGGGGTCTACAAGGAAGACTTCAATCTATCAGGCGATTCATCGTCCAACTAGCAGACAAGTGTCACCCATTCCAGCACCTACTGCATAAATATGTGACCTTTATATGGACAGAACAATGTGAGAAAACATTTCAAACATTCAAGGATTATCTATTGAATTCTCCCATATTGGTGCCACCCATTCAAGGTAGGCCACTACTTTTATATATCTCAGAAAGTGAGTCAGCACCAGGAGTTCTCTTGGCACAACACGATGACCAAGGCAAGGAAAGATTTATTTACTACATTAGCAGAACTTTGGTGGGCTACGAGCTAAATTACTCAACAATTGAAAATTCTTGTCTCGTAGTCATCTTTTCTTCCCATAAGTTAAGACATTACATGTTGAGCCATCAAACAAAGCTAATAGCACATGTTGATCCATTGAAGTACATATTGAGTAAAGCAGCACTAACAGGATAGCTCACAATTTGACTTAGAGTACGTGGACAAAAAGGCTTCAAAGGGAAGGTAATTACAGACCAACTAATAGAGGAACCAATAAAAGATCATCAAACTATAGGATATGACTTTCCATATGATTCCATTCTCATATTTTAACTAGCAATAGAACTTTGGCAGCTATTCTTTAATGGGTCATACACAAATCATGATGTCAGAGCAGGGATAGTGCTCATTACTCCAAATAATGATGTGATCCCTAAATCTTTTCGACTCAACTTTCCATGCACAAACAACATAGCTGAGTATGAAGCTCTAGTCATCAGAATGAAGACAGCTATATAATGGAGGATCAAGAACCTAAAATTCTATGGGGATTCACAATTGGTCATCAGCCAAGTAAACAACAACTACATGAAAAAAGATGAGAAATTGATACCATATAGAGAGCTATTGGACAAGTTGTGGGCTTCTTTTCATTTCATTGTATTTGAACAGGTTCCAAGAGTTCAAAACAAAGCAGTGAATGTGATGGCCACAGTAGCATCCTTGATCGACATGTCGGGCAACGAGACCAGATTCCAATTTCTAGTAGAGCAATTAATGATACTAGCACATCAAGATCCTATCACAAATTCAGCGTGTGTCCTTGTTGGTCCTAAGTCCCCTTGGTACCATAACATATACAATTACCTCCAAAATAGTATCCTACCACCCAACTTGTCTAGGAATCAAAAGAAGTCCCTCATCCACCAAGCCTCTAGTTACAGCCTTCTAGCTAGTACTCTATATAGAACAAGTCTAGATGGAACGCTTTTACGATGTCTCACTTCCACGGAATTCCAGAGAGCCTTGTATGAGGTAGATGAGGGAATTTTTGGGGCGTATGAAAGTGGCAATAATTTGGCAAAGAAGATCATCATAATGGGATACTGTTGGCCCACATTAGAGACAGATGCCAATAGATATGTGCAAAGGTTTTGACAATGTCAGATTCATGGAGATCTCATCCATGCACCAACCCAAGAACTCAATCCCATCACTTCACCATGGTCATTTTCTAAATGGGGATTTGACCTAGTGGCTAAGATTACACCAACCTCTTCTAATGGTCACAAGTACATCATTACAGCAATAGAGTACTTTACTAAATGGGTGGAATCCATTCCTCTCACCTATATCACTGGTAAGAATATCTCTATGTTCATATTAAACAACATCATCTTTCGATATGGAATCCCTCAAACCATACTCACTGATGATGGTACACCTTTTCAAAATTAAGATGTTGAAGATCTTTGTGAACAGTTCCACATCAAACAAGGTTTCTCTTCATTGTACTATCTCCAAGGGAATGATCAAGCTGAAGCCACAAACAAAACCATCTTGAAGATCTTTAAAAAAAAATCAATGAATCAAGGCGAGACTGGCATTTACAGCTCAGCCCCGCACTATGGGCATATAGAAATAGTGTGAGAACCCCCATAGAAGCAACTCCATTATCACTAGTATATGGATCAGAGGTGGTCCTACCCCTCAAATTTGAAATCCCATCCCTGAGAATCTCATTAAAGAACATCATTTCAGATGAAGACTACAGAGTAGCAAGACTCAATTAACTAGAAATGTTGGATGAGAGAAGACATAATGCACTCAATCACTTACAAGGCTATCATAATCACCTTACATGGAACTATCACAAGAAGGTCAGACCAGGAATCTTTGAGGTGGGAGACCTCGTCCTTATGGAGAATCAAAAGAACCAAGCAGAAAGAGTAAAACCAGGAAAGTTCGAGCCTAATTGGCTAGGACCATAATTATCATTGTCACATCTTGAAATAGTAGGGCATATCAACTGGAAACTCAAGAAGGAGATAGCTCCCAGGTTACATCAACAGCATGAACCTCAAGAGGTTCTATGTCTGAGGTCTCAAAGTCAAAGGCACACATCTAAATATTTAGAAAATACTATATATATATAAAGGTTACCTTGGTGAGAACCTGGCAAACAGGCGCCTTGGTGACCATAAAAAATTTAAAAAATAAAAAGAAAAATTAAAGAGAAACAAAATTGCTCTTTCATTGAAAACTTGGCAAACAAGCACTATTGGGAAGGTACCTTGGTGAAAACCTGGTAAACAAGCGCCAAGTGTTCAAATCCCGCTTCGCCATCAATGAACTCCAAAATATCAAAGCTTGTGCTCCCCACATGCAAGATTGACTACCCGAGCTTATTTTCAGAAGCACAATCCCCTTTGAGCATCATGCTTATCCATGGTTTGTACTGGTCCAACAGACTAGGGGCAATTCTAAAAGTCCTAAAAAACTTAAAAAGTCATCAAAAATCCTAGAAAGAGCAAAATGTCCTAAAAAAATAATCATCATAAAAAAATCAAATATTGCAAAATCTCAAGCAATAAAACCAACTATGTTATCAACAAAGTGAAAGACGATCAAACAATCAATCAAAGGTCAAAATCATGAGCTTCGCCAATTAGCAATGGACTCATATGACTCAGCTTTATCAGCAAATCCATTCTGTATTCAAATTGAATCAATCAAATCAATTGTCTTACACAGTGGCAGATACGCTCAAAACTAGATATATCAGTCTTATATGAATAATCCATTCCTGAAACCAGACACAATCAAGCATAAAAAAATCAAGCAAATCAAGGAACAATAAACTATTGACTAGGTCAGTCGTGTCAGTCTGTTGTCAGTTTAACTTTCGTGGTTATGTTCTTACGCTACTCAAGGATACCACTGAGTGATGAGAGTAGCTATGATGGATCATGATCTTGTTTTCTTTGATTATTGTTTGTGGAATGTTTCATTTTGATTCTGGGGCAATGACGATTCAGAATAAATGTGGTAGGCATTGTCACATATCTGGCAGCCACAAATTTCTACAACCTAAGCTTAACCCTGGAAAAGAATTGGACAATCCTTTTCTTTTATTTTCTTGTTGCTACCAATAGAAATCATAGCAGTATCCAGATGGTCTATATTTGGATGCATTGGATTTTCTATCTTGGTTTTTTTAATTTTATTTTTGGCTTATTCAGAGATCATAGCGGTATCTAGATGGTCAATATCTGGGTGCATTTGGTTGTCTTTCTATTCAAATTTGGAGATCATAGCAAAATATGGATGGTCAATATCTGGGTGAATTTGGTTCTCTTTCTTTTCAAAATCAAAGATCATAGCGGTATCTAGATGGTCAATATCTGGGTGCATTTGGTTCTCTTTCTTTTCAGTCTCTCTACTCCTTTTGGTTATCAGAGATCATAGCGGTATCCAGATGAGCAATATTTGGGTGCATTGGATTCTCTTCCTTTTTTTCATAATAAGGTGCAATGAAGAAAAAAATTGGAAAACTCGGCAGCGACTTGGGTTCACCATCCTATTTATCAGTCCAATCTATCAATCAATTCTAGAGATTACTTCCCACTAACTTTCATCTAACTAACACATGCATTACTCATATATTTTGTGCATAGTAGATTGCATTCATTCATTTATTTGCATAAAATAAACATGTGCATACATAGTGATCAAAACCAAATTCATCCATTAATCATCACATATAAAGGGTGTTCATAAAACACCATCATGCATACATATGTTAGCATCATAGGAAAGTAAATCATACATCTAAGAGTCTGCATAGTAGAATCACATCACATGCATTTCATCATAAAGCATCATCATATAGAACCATAAATATAGAAAGTAAAACTACACATCATATAGAATCATAAGGTTGCATCTCATATATAGATCTCAATATCTGAGTACAAATGAATGGTCACAAGTCTTACAAAAGAAGGTGATCAACATAAATTTTTATAAATATCAGTATGTCTGGGATACAAATCATCAATACATCACCAAAATACATCAGTACATCATCGCTACAAAAATGGTACAACAAAATAAACAATGGATCAGGATAAAGTATCAACAAAAGCTACCCCTGCCCTTGCTGCTAGGTAGACGGGGGGTAACATATCAGGTACAGCCCTCTGCTATGGAGAAGGAGCTCCAACAACACTTCTCTGAGACCTCTGTGGTCTACTGGATCTCTGGGAAGCAATGTAACTGGGCACCCATTGTGTAGAAAGAACAGCCTCCTCATAGTGTCAGTGCCAGTAGTATATCTCTCTATGGGCCTCACGCCCAGATCTCCAAAAATTTTCAAGAACATCCCGATGGGATGCATCCTGTACGCCATCAATGAAATATTTGACCTCTGTGCAAGCATGTCTCTCGCTATCTTCTGCAGCTGTAACCATGGCCTCTACAGTCGTAACCTGATTCTCAGCAGCAGTGGCCCTACTCTCCAAGAAAGTAGCCCATGCCTCTGAAGCTATTAGTCTAGCCCAAAGATCAACTATCTCCTGGGTCAATCTCTCCACCTCTGATGGATCATCATCCATCCCACCCATGGCCACATCCATATCACCCTCCTCTCCCCTACCACCCAATCCATCCTCCCTAGTGCCCCGCACTACCCAAGAGTCCTCCTCACTGCTCTCACTCCCGCTAGTACTACTACCAGTACAACTACTACTAGTAGAAGAGCTAGACCCTACCTCCCCAGTCTCCACCTCCTCAGTATCCAACTCTGCCATCTCCGCATCTACCCTCTCCTCAGCCATCTCTGCCAAAATAGCACATGTGCGCTACCACACTCTCCTAACTAGATAAGGTACTACATCCTCCTCTATACCCTCCTCCTCTAGCACAGTACTCAAACCAACCCACCTACCAATCCCATTCTCGTCCCTAGTCCTAACTCTCCTACCATTGCCACCCGACCCGGGATCATCTCCATCTCCATCTCCCCCCCCCCCCCCCCCCCCCCCACNGTCCTAACTCTCCTACCATTGCCACCCGACCCGGGATCATCTCCATCTCCATCTCCCCGCCCACCACCCCGACCAACATCCCGACCACCATCTCTCCCACCACCCCGACCACCACCTCTACCACCGTCCCTACCACCATCCCGTCCACCATCCCTACCACCACCTCATCCACAACCCCTACCTCCATCCCTCCCTGCTCTCTATCTCTACCGACACCTCCTCATGATGGTACCCACAATAGGGCAAGAAACATCAGTCAAAGAAACAGGTCAAGCTTGCAGCCACCATGCATCAAAATGAGGGGTAGTACCTACAAAAGAACAAGTTCACTATCAGTATCATATGGATGATAGAACATAAGCAATTAATCAAGAGACAAACTAAAAAAGAGACCATAAAAGAGAAGTAGCGTCAAGCATGGAAAATAAAAACTTCTACATGCATCAATAGTGGTTGATCGCCATGTCCAAGCAATGGGAAGAAGACCCATGAACTCAGTCCTAGCAGCATCAAGAGAAACTACAGTACCCCAGAGAGTAACATCCCTCGATCATCGGGCAAAGTAACAATAAGAATTTGTCACATCCTACCTCTCACCGAACTGGCGCAACACCCTATCGGTGTTGTGAAAACCAATCATATGAATATGATCACTAACGCAGCCAATTAAGAATCTCCTCTGACAACAGAATGGAAGGTGTGCATCCTCTCCATCCCAAACAGGACAATCCATGTAAGGTCTCCAGATAAAATAAGGCATCATATCCAATTGTTGCCTCCAGTACATCAAATGACCCATATGGGACTGAAGAATGGATCCATCATACATGAACACATAAGGTCTCCCCGAAGGAAGATCATGAGCTCTTAATGGTCTACAGCTAGCAATATGCTCCCACGCCCAGATTTGTAGAAGCGTGGCATTGCAACCAAGTGACTTACCTCCTAGGTAAGCCGCATAGAACATGTGAAAATACATATGCGCGAGCATACATGGACCCCAAGCAAAAATGTATGGTCTCTAACCATACTCTGAAGTACAGTGCCAAAACCAACAGAAAAGCCATGCTGGCAACGATTGGGACAGAGTATCTTGCATATCAAACTACCAAGAAAGGTAGTCAATCTATCCAACCCCATGCCAAACCTAGACCATGGGATATCATACGGATCAGACATACCTAACTGATCCTGGGGAAAACCAAACAACTTAGACAAATTTGCAATACCAGGACCACGGGAATACTCTACTAGAGAACCCTGATAGGAATCTGCAGGATGCGATAAACATCCTCCAGTGTAACAGTGCACTCACCAGTCAATAAACAAAAGGTACAAGTATCAGAATGTCATCTCTCAAGTAAAGAAGAGATCAGACCCCTATTAGTCGTGATCTCAGACATATAAGAAATCCAGTATAGACCTATCTGCCCAAGGACATCTCTCTCATCCTCAGAAAGCTGGAATCAGTATACTAACCCTGCTGGTCTCGACTCCTGGCATCGTAGAATAGTCCCAATGAACTGCAAGAACACAGAACAGTCACCCATCAGTGTCAGGACAGAGCAAAATATCAGACAAGTACAAAAACATCTAGGAAGACACTTAACAGAGTGATTGCAGTAAACAATAGGCAATTGCAGAACTTTTATACTGATTGCGGCATGCAACTGGAAAATGCGGCACATAATTCGTATTTGCGGTATTAAACACCAACAATTGTAGAACACTTATCAATTACGACATGCATTTCACAATTGTGGCACCTAAACCGCAATTATGGCAAAACCACGGACGATTGCGGCACCTTTACAGATAAAGAAAAAAAGCAATTGAACTAAAATGCAATAAATACACAAGGTCTAAGCTACTCACCGCAAGTCCTGTGCCAACTAGCCGACGAAAGTTACATACCCGATCTAATACATGCACGACATTCGGAAGGTCCGACATAGCTCAAAAATAACTCAAAAAATAGACAAACCTAAAGCAAAACTCGCCAGAAGATCAGGAGCTCCAAGAGTGCAAAGTGACAAATGAAAGGCCCTCTGAGCTATTTATAAGTGATCCAAGGAAATCCTAATTATTGAAGGACCATTTTTTATCATCCCGGGCCCCAAAAAATAAACAGTTGATATCAAGACCATTTTGAAGTATTTTTACGAACAATCAGATACCTAGATTATCATTTTGCAGTGTCAAAAAATTAACGCTCATCTCACGACTTTTCGCTCAAATTTGTTGAGGGGGCATAAATACACCTGCTATCGCTGGGCCAAGCTGGGGCAGGATCAAAACAGAAGATTCTTTAACACAATGCAACAAGCCACAATGCATCAAAGAGGGGTAAATGTAGACACCCTAAAATGGCCATACTTGCGACCTTACATTAAAAACACTAGTTTTCATCTATTAATTTATGGTTTTTTAATTATTAATTAATCATCTATTTTCTTCTAATTTCATTCCCCAAATCATCTAATCACATCCCCAAAATTAATTAAATAATTAATTTTATTTAATTAATTAACCTTAATTGATTAATCTTCATTAATTAATTAAATTAAGTTTCCTAAAGTTTAAATTTAAATATTTAAACTTACTAATTAATTTCTTCTAATTAAATTAATTTCATTCAATAATTCAATTCTAAATCCAAAAGGAATTCAATTATCTCGCATGTTGAATACTTTAATTACAAAAATGATTTAAATATTCAATTAAATGCTTTCTTTAGTTCAAAAAAGAGAACTCTTGATCATATCTCTGATTGCATGAATTAATTCACCCACCTCTCCAGTTCAAAAAGGTAACTCCAAATTACTTCTTCAGTTCAAAAGGTAACTCATAATCAGCTACTCAGTTAACCAAACTTTATCTCCTCTCTCCAAGTTGAGGAGGTGGAGTTTATTGATGACTTCTCTAGTTCCCTTTGATCTCAACGGTTCATCCTCTAGTCTTTGGGATTGATTTCAACCGTTCATATCATTTCCATATTGTTTATAATCAACCCTTCACAACCATTTGAAGGATCCAGGATTTGAAGCTTTTGTGCGCCCTTACTCTGCAGGATTCTTGCTAGAGGCATTCGAAGCATTCTTGTGATCAAAATCAATATCATTTCTCGACACTCCCAAGTCATAGACGTTGTCGTTACCAATACTGAGCATCACACACACAACGTTTCAAAAGGAGTAAAGAGAGGCAATAGAAGATTCGAGCCTTGTTGGTTTGTATTTGTTTGTATTCCTCCTTGATTTCTTGTCATTTTATTATTCTTAGGTTCGTTCTTAGTAAGTGATTGATTTCCCCATTGCAAACTGGTGCTACTAACCCTCTTTTTTGAGAGTGCAAAATACAAGCCTATATAGATATATTGGGAAACTTTTGAATGTGGGTGTTTTCTCCTAAAAGGGTTTTTCCCATGTAAATCGTCGTGTTGTGGTAATGGTTCTATTTGTGGTATTTTTGTTTAATTTAGGCAATTTTTGTAAAGACCTAAAAAAATTGTATAACCCTCATGTCTAGATTAGTATAGGAATTTTTTCACTTCCTCAACTTCCTTTCAACATAGACAAGGAAGTATTGAGGGAAAATATTATGCAAATGTATCACAATTTAGATTTCTAGATATGTAGAGGTAAGCATGAGGTGATCAATAACAACTGGGTCTATGGAGGAACATCAATTATGCATTCATGATAAGAAAATTATATTATGTATACTTATATGGGGATAAAATCAAACCTTGAAACTACACTCCAACATAAATTTATTATTTGAAAGATACTTTAATACTAGTTTAAAAGTGCCTTTGTTCACAAATAAATATATTAAGACATGATGCTTAGAATATATGAGTTGTGGTTGATCTAGCATATAATTATTTATTTAACCTAAAGTTTGATAATTTTCTTTTTGAGTTGAGATAGCTTATAGATTTTCATACTAAGCACCTTTATTAGTTCATTATAGAATTAAATCAAAATATACCTATACCTAGATACAAGATGAAAAATACAATGATAGTGGATCCAATGCTTGATGTAGTAAATATTTTTATAAGGGATAAAGATGCCCCTTATCCAAGAAGGCTTGTGAGATAGCCTCCACACAAAAATGTCATTAATGATGTGCGTAAGATAAACTTATTTAATATCACTCTTGGAGGATGTGCACATGATTGGTATGCCAAATATAACCTAGATGGTAACAAGAGAATATAGATGAGTTTAAGAAGAATCTCCTATAGGAGTTCAAGTTCCTCAAACTCAAGCATGAAAGCATTGAATGATATGAAGAGGAGAGCCGATTAGGAAGTATGATTAAGTGATTCAAGGAGTTATGGATACATGTTTTAATACCAGTAGCCCAAGTGTGGATTTATTAGAGTGTAGAAGGTGGAACGAAATAATGTAAGATGCACTCATAATCTTGTAAGAGGAGTGATCCAAAAAGGCACAACACATGTAGAGAAGGTGACATAGAAAAGGAATAATTGATGGGAAAGATCATGCACATGTAAGTTATAAATTTAGATGTATTGATATATAGAAGAAAGTACAAGGTGAATAATAGCAACTAGGATTATGGTAGAACACCAATTATGCACTAATGATAAGAAACTAATAATTTTAAATACTTTGATGGGGATGAAGTTGCACCTCAAAACTACCATCCAAAAAAAAATTATTGTTTGGAACATATATCAATACTAGTCAAGAAGTGGTTTTGTTCACACGTAATAGATTAAGTCATGAAGCATAGAAGATACAAGCAGTGATTTATCTAGAATAAGTATTTATTCAACCCAAAGTTTTATAAGGTTCTATTTGAGTTGAGATAGTTTACAACTTTCTTTATTAGTTCATCACACAATCAAATTAATATATATCTATACCTAGATAGGATATGAAATATATAATGATAGTAGAGCCCACAATTAGTATAGCAAAGACTTTACAAGGGAGGAAGATGCCCCTTGTCATGTGCATATGTGTGTTGAAAAGTGTAGTAAGCATCATTTCTAAAGGCAAGCAAGGTATTGAGTTTTTGATTTGTTTTTATCATTGTCATCGTCATCCCACCAAGAGACCACAAAAACTGTAGGAGTGAAATTTAGTGTAGTATCATAAAACCTTGATCAAACATTTAACTTCAATTGAAAGATAAGAAAATATATCAATTTTTGGGTAATGAAGTTTACTTGACTTGCTTGCTATTGTTACCTACAAAATTCCCAAAAAAAATTGGCTCAAATGCAGCATTGTAATTAAGTATAGCCTATTTTTCTCCAAAATGTCAAACAAAATTGCTTACCATTCATGTGAGGTTTTAGAGCTACTTGGGTTGATTATCTACGAAAACCTACAAACAAGTTAGCTTTACATGCTAAGGGGAGAAAATGAAACAAATCAACCTAGGAAATACTTTATTTTCACTTTCACACCTATCAATTTTTTGAGATTTGAACTTCTTATGATTGTTTTCAATCAAAATAATGTTGAGAAAAAAGTGCATAGTAGAGATCTCAAGGATGTAAGACACAATAACAAAAGCATGTGCATAGGTGATTTACAATATATAAAAAAACAAACAAAAACAAAAACTTCTATTTGGTTAGAGTGTAAAAATGCTTCAATCTTAGGTTAGGGAGACTAATTTTGGAAAAGTTAAGCATGAAATATTTGCTGGAATTGTTTGTTTAGAAAAATTTAAGTTCAATTTTTTTAGTATTTATAGATGATTGAGTTTCCAAAGTACAGCTAGAAGTCATTAATAAAATTATTTTAGCTTATGTGTTTTACTAAAGTATTATAGTTTTTGTGGAATGCAATACATCATTGTCTTTTCAAGAACGAGGTTAGGAATCCTAATGATTTCATTATTGTAGGTACGTTTATTTCGCAAAGTATCTCAAGGAGGTTGCTTAATAGAGGTTCTCTATACTATAAGCCTAATTCTATTGTTATATATCATAGATACCATAGGCTCTGACAAGTATTGGACTGATAGGTTAGTATCACACATTTTCTAGGCATTTAAGTGGGCAACAATGATTAAGATAGTTCACAATGTTATTGTATGATCTAGTTTTAATTGCTCTATTGTAGAAAAAAGGGGATGCAAATATACTTGTCATTAAGATTCACACGTACACTAATCACAATAAGATTACATACCACGAGATATTTTTGTGGGCTAAGATGCACTAATGTCTAAGATATGCAAAAATAGAGAGAACCCTTTAAGTAAGGTAAAACTATCCAATATTCCTTATGGAACAACTCATTCCATGTCATATCTCCAAGATACCCCCAATTATAATATCACACACAACACATCCTTACAATTATAATCACCTCTTTTAAATAGACCTCCCCATAATAACATAATGGAGGAGTAATCCTAATGAAGGCCTATTCATCACCTAATATAATTAATTACACAAATTATCCAAATGACCCAATATAACTAACTTAAAGGGTTTGTGCTACGTGTCAACATTTCCATAAACTTAAATACATTTATAATGTCATATCTCCAGATACATGACTTGACATTCCCAACATTCTCTCGTCTCTAAATAGTTGGTGGATTTTGTGTTGCACTTGACTTCTTGAGATAGACTTTTTCCCTCATTTCTTAGGGTGACCCAAGATAAGGTGGTGTTGGAAGATGCTCTCATCTCTCCATGATCAGTTGAATATGAAAATGATGTATCATGGGCAACTATTTAAAGAGGAAGAGATTTTTTCTTAAATATGATTTAATATCCCATCCTTGGGTTAAGGGTGTGAGGATATCAAGGAAGGTGTAAAACATTGTATAGGTTTGGTTGCTCATTGTTATTGGGTGTGTTCAATGGTCTATCTTGTGTGGCTCAACTAGGTTTTTTCTTATGTTTCAATGTATTTGAGTCATTGGTCTAGTTATTCCTTTGATTCCATGTAGATCCAAATCGATTGGCTGTCAATTCCATATATCACCATGCCCCAATGATTCATGCTTCTCACAATGATGAAGATGTCTATATAAAGAACCCTTTGTTATTTCTAGAGCCTCCTTTGTTTCTTCACTTTTTTGTTTACATTTGTCTCCACTTCCTTTCTTTTGCTTCTTTAGTGCCTTCTTTTGTAGCTTATTAAACTTGCTCTAACTTACTTTATTTTGGTCCTTATTATGTGTAATATCTTGCAAGGTACCTTTTTCTTCCTCTATCGAAGGTTCATGAACTTATTTTGCATATTGATGTTTGTTGTTCCAAATATTCTAACCAAAGATAATCGGGAAAAATATCAAGCTCAAACATATCCAAAGCGTAAAAAATAAAATCCAAAACATAATCTCTCTATAGAGTTTCAAAAGTTCAAAAGCGTGAATATCCTTGCCCACTATTTGACTATCCATGATTTGCTTGTCAATAGAAGTTTGAATAACTTCTATTCAAGAAACAAGTTTAAATTTTGAATTATAAATTGATTTCTTCATCTATTCAATTATTTTTCAAGCTTAGGGAGAACTTCTACATGCCTAGCTTCATAACAATAGAAAATAACTAGAATAGAAGTGTTGTGAATAAAAAAAATTTATGTAGATCATGATGATTTAACCTGATTTACAATAATGCATCCCAAAATGGGAAAAACTAATCTAGTATAAATAAATAGATATGTATACCCAGTTTTGTGAAGACGAGATAATGTTTGCTGAGAAATGCATGCTTGTGTACACACACACAACATCAAATGTTAAAAATGTGTTTTTCAATAATTGAAAAAGGAGGTACCAGCAGTTAGGAGGCATATATCAATATGACATTTAAAACAAGGAAACCACAATAAACATCACAAACGAGTAAAAAAGGTTTGTCTATTTCACATATTAACATCTCGTTAGATAAATGTGTCTAAGCAAACCTAAATTATTCAACTTGTCTTTGGAATGCAACGGTGTCAAAACATAATTTTGGCTAATAATATAATAACAGAAACATGACAGATAATTAATATTGAACAAAGATAGTTACTAATCTCAAGATCACTACTTGTTGAAACTTTTTAGGGTGTTAAAATCTATTGAGTACTCAAATTCTGGAGATATTGTACCTTATAACAGTGTGGGTATAAAATGATTCATTGAAAATCACCTATTCACCAACGATATTTTATTTATCTATAAACATCTCAAGAGGTTTTCCTAAATGTTAGTAAATACAGTTTTTAATATTAAATGGAATATGTTGGCATAGCTAAATATCAGAAGCACCCGATAAATTGGGCTACAAATAAGAACTATATCAGATTTAAAGTTTTCGGTGGTATAAAATGTACAATTGGTTCCTAATTTCCTTAATTTGCATTAAATTTGTTTTCTTGTAAAAAGTAAAGTCCATCAAAACGTCTTAGAAACCGTGCATACATCCAGGTGTGCTTTCTTGTCTTTTTTTGGTTGGATTATTCAATTATATAAATCTATCCTAACATAGAATTCCATTGAAACAAAGGAATCCAAACACTGGTCTTCAAAATCACATCTGATGAGTTCTTTTCAAAGCGGTCCCTGTGCAATGCATATAAATATACGTAAGAAAGAAAAAATGGTCCTTTGGTTTCCTAATACTCTCACAACTATTGGTTGGCACTCAATTACGAGGTCCTCCATTTGAACAGCATAATCTTTAAATTACCATCCAAATGCCTTTTGATTGCTAACTGCAAAATAATGACCAGAACTTGGGTAGAACAGTTGAATGAACAGCATAAAACAAAGATGAAACATCGAACTGCAGACATAAGTTACAAGATCTAGACCCAGGTGCTCCACATTTAGAAAGGTAAAGTATGCTTTCCAGAAAGCTGTTTATCAGATCAAGAAAATCAATCGGAAGTCTCTCTCATGCTAATAATAAATTGGCACATGCAAGTTGTAATAAATTATGGAAAGAAGGTTGGAGCTAATACAATTGGATCAGATTATCCACTTTCTAAGAAAAAAATGAGATGGCTCAAACAAAGTTGAAGATATTTCTTCACAACAGGTGAGGGCCAATTAGGCTACCTTCTACAGAAATGATGATATTTGCCAGATAATAACAAGCCTACAAAATTTGAGCAGCAGAACATTATGCCTCTTTCTCAGAATCTTTAGAAGATTCAGATGCACTAGACTCCACCACTGTTTCCTCAGATTCTTCAACTGGATTTACAGATTCTTCTGTAGGTTTTGCCGGGCCTGGTCCTGCTGACACTTTAACCATAGCAGGGCGCAGAAGTCTGTCACCAAGAATAAATCCTCTCCTGAACTCTTGAATAATAATTCCTTCTTCAAATGATGTAGATTCCTCCTGCATGATTGCCTCATGCAGCTTTTACATGAAGAGATTTGATTAAGTCAGCACAGGCAACAAAAGTAAAGCTTAAAAGTGATTCATCTATCAAATAACTCTTTCATTAAAATTACTTATCCTCAGCCTACAGCTTAATAGTTTACAATTTGCCAAATATTACATACAAAGCATATAGAAAAAGGAGGACAAGCTGCTTTCCATTAAAGAAATGGTAGTAGACTGTCCACGGATACTTTATTTTCTGATTGTAAAGATGCTTTTATCATATAGGAAAAATCCTGGCGTATCTAAATGAAATGGAAGGAACCTGTATGTAAAATATCTAAAACTTTTCATGTGTTATCTTAAAGCTTTTACAGTATATTCATGTATACACATCAGGTTCCTCAGTGTTAACGTGTTAATCTTCACGGTTAAGCTTTAACACATCTGTAAATTCTTTAATTTTAATTTTTGTTCAGGTATTAATGTGGCAGTTAAACTATATTTCTGCCTATAAAATAACTGTAGACCTTTTTTCAGAAATAACCTGATTTACAATATTATAAAATATGGTTTTTTGCTGCCCCTCCTGGGCCTAACAGTGGTATCAGAGGAAGGGAAAGAAAATGGAAAAAAGAAAGTGATTGTTGCAAGTCTGCGATTGTGAGGAAGGCCAGTTTATCTCTACATAAAATTTGCAGCATAGAGTTGGACAGAAGTAGAAAACAACATCACATAAATCAAGATTGTTGCCGACTGCCATTTCAAAATTGTCAAAGATTGTGCAAAGATTCTAGTAGTCGTCGTTTTTGCCAAAAACATTATATTCACAGTATATTGCTGTTTGGCAAGAAAAATTATATTTCACGATTGCAGTATAATTTCTTATTTTGATTGTAAAAGATGTTAAGAGATGGGTATGATGCAGAGCATGTTGAAATTCTTTTTTTTGTCATGGAAAAGTCTTGCATTGGCTGTAAAAGGATAACAGTGCGAGTAAAAGAACAATAGAATTCTTCACCATGAAGAATAGATAGCATCAATTTGTAGACGAATTTAAAACAGATTTCTATAAGACAGCTGTGCAGATTGTTGATGTGATTTTCATGCCTGAAGCCTGTGGGGAGCTAACGTGTGACATCGAGATGATGCTGAGCATATCTGCACCAAAGGATCTGACTACACAGTAACTCGCAATTTCATTCATTATATGCTGGACTAGGTGTCATTCACTTGCAGTTTTACATATAACTTAAAAGGGATTTTGTTTTTTACATTTCAATGCAAAATCGGTAAATTCTGGAGTAATAAGGTTATTTTTGGGAGTTATAAGGGAGGAATTGGTGTTATGAGGTGTCAATTTGTTTAGTTCCCTATCTACAATCATGTCTGAAGTATATATTGATGGCATATTGTATGTAGAAATTCATGCAAGCACAATGGATGAGACAAAATTAATATCTGAATGTTGGAGACAGTATAAATCTTTGTTCATGCAATCTTGTGACCAATATGTATTGCTAATTTGCTACAAAAAGAGCTTTATTAACACATTTGTAAACTCTCTAATTTTCCTTTTTGTTCAGGTAGTTATGTGGCAGTTAAACTATATTTCTGCCTATAAAATAAAGGTAAATATTTCTTTAGAAATAAATCCATTGCAATTTAAAATATATATTTTTATTCTTCCCCTCCTCGGCTTAACACTCTGAATGCTCTTATAAAGAGTATAAGCTTTAGCAAGGTTCTTGAAATAGAAGGCTCTTCTCAGACGTCATGTTGCTTATTAAAAAAGTTATTCCTAGCTCTTATTATTTCAACAAGTCGAAACCTATGAAGTTAGAGACTCTACAACACAACCCGAACGGAAAACTTCTGAGGCCAAAGACTAGATAGAAAGCACCGGACACTGACTTGTTTGACAAATTGCACCAGTGTAAGTCAAACCATGCAGCAAATGTGTGAAACCTCTCAGTTAGAAACTAGACCATGAGATTCTCACACATGACAATAGAAAGGACAGATTCACGTTCTTGAGTAATAGAAACTAAGAGAAGCTACAATATGGAACTGCTTCGTGAATCATCAATGCTTGACTGCATTAGTAACTTATCACTGCAGCAGATCACTTAAAGAACGTTTAAAGATTATTTAATCAACTGCACAGCTTAAAGTACATAAATGAAGTAAAGGAAACATAATTATGTACTAGATGAAGAATTGATTCATCATAATTATATGTATCTTTTGTGAGCTTGTTGGAACTCTAATGTGCATTAGTAGAGCCTTAACTTCCATCCATTTTAGATTCTTGAACCTGGAGAACTAACCCCCTGACTTTGACGATGAAACAAAGGACAAACCAAGGCCCAAAGCCAAGAATCCTGGAAGAAGATCACACAAGGATGCAGAATCAAGAAGCTGATAGAGATGAAGCGGATGCCATACCTCACCCAGAACAGCAGGGTTTTGAGCAAACAGAACCCAGCTAACAGGATATTCCAAAATTTAAAAAAACTCACTCTACACAAGCAGGCCGGAATACGGGGAATAGTAGGGAAAAAAATGAAGTTTTAGAAAAACATTATAATGAGTGAGTTGAAGGGGAAACTGCCCTTTATCACTTGAGAGTTACATGAAATTGACAGTACACTGGCCTTTCTTCCTCTAGAGAGCAGAGGAACGCTCCACTATTTGCTCCACAAAGCCAAGCAATTGAATATATCAATTCTCAAAGGCCTTGGATTCTGTGTTTTGTATATCTTTGTGAGATGCAATGGAAATACAGTAGCAAGAATTCAGAATGCGTGAATGGAGGAATCTATTAACCGAGGAAAATATACTTAATTTCTAGACTGAAAACCAAGATCTAAGCATACATTACCATAAATCCTAGCATTGAACACGTGACATATAGAACTTAATAGAGGACACAAATTACAAAGTCATTAGACTTTTATTTCAATGTTCAACCTGCACACAGGATTAAATAAGAGATACATGGTAATCTGACTGAATGCAACATGAAATATCTGATCATAAAATATGATTCTTCGAATAACTATAATATGTTAAATATTTGCAAAACAGATTGGTAACATCTTTACAAAAATGAGTTCTTCCAAAGAATGGTTCCTCCTGATACATAATAATGAAGAAATCATTGAGGGGTGCAAAAAAAAGTGCAAGGAGGAGTGTGTCTTTAAAGAGTTGCAGTCAAAAGACTGCATAATGAAAATTTTGCAACAAGAAAACCTAGTCAACCAAAATTTAGGAGATCCATGCAACCAACAACATGAAATGTGTCCAAGAAGACTGACATCCCACATTCCTGTAGAATCTCTAATATGTGTGAGAGAGTTGGATGCATTAGGTGCAGGTTGTGTGGTGTCTTCAAATTACTTGGCATATAGGAACCTTGCAATTCCTCTTGCTTTTGTTCAAAGTTTGCTACCATTTCATCAAGGATGTAAAACCCTGACAAGTCATGATGTGGCTCATGCCAAAATGAGATGAACACATTTTTGGCTACTAGGAGTGATCTAAAGGTCCCTTTTGGGTTGTATGGCCATGTCATGTTTTGCTACAGGGAAAGCATCTAATGCATCTATTCTACATCCTTGGCAGATTATCTTCTCACTATCCTAATGAAATGAAGGGGCAAGGAGATGGAATAGAGCTTTCCCTTTTACATCCAGCTCCAAAGCTCTCGTTAAGAGAATCTAGTTGTTGAAGCCGAAGGACTTCCTTCCCAAATAGGTGTTCTATGCAATAACATGGAGATAGACCTATTTCAGTAAGTTTGGGGTAAAAGTACCAATCATCTTGATACTAAGCCCTAAGCAAGGTCTTGCACTCTTGAAGTAGGAGTGTAACACAGCTCACCACGAATGATGATCATCATGGGCACCGCAAAGTCCAAGATGAATGTATTGAGTGGGACGTCTTTCCAATCTACAGTGGGAGTCCAATCATAGATGGGTTGGTCTTGTTGGTTGTCATTTGGAGTAGCAAAGTGGACATCGACCTCCAATAGAGTGTCCCAAAACTGATGGAGCTATTGGCCTAGGTAGGCTAAGTAGTTGAACCTCTCTACCGTGAAAACCAATAACTGGTTCTTCATGTAATAGACGATCTCAGCTACGAAGTTGGAGGGGTGTATGGGGCTGCATGAGTTAAGTACGTTATTGATAACTAAAAGTTCTACACCCTCTAAACATCTACACACCCATATGTTGGCCCGTATTTGAAACTCGGTCTAATTTAAACTTTTTGAAGCTGCCATATAAATCCTTTAAAGCCTAGAGTCTAGACCATATCTGAATCTAGACCTCACCAATACCTCATTGTGCTTCTTTAATTACTTAATGTGCGTCCTCACGGCAAAGTTGTGGACAAAGATTATCATGGAGAAATCATCCAGATTTCTCAGTGGGTTATTAACGGAAGTTTTACAAAATTTGTGAAGTCTTCAATGAAGACAAATTTCAGAGATTCGTGATTCAATATTAATAACAAGCTCTATTGCAAGATACTGAAGAATTTAGAGAGAAAAAGCAAGGAAGATGGTATCCCTCTTGCTGTTTCAGTTGGGAATAGTACATCCCCACTCCCTCATCTGAAGTGTAAATTTCCTGACCGTGCCCTTTATGAGGACTTGCATGAGCTCATGATCATCAAACACTTTTTGGACGAAGTGTGCACAAACACAGAAGAGTCTAATAAAATAATGAGGATTTGGACCATCTTTTTTGACTATTTGTTGGTGTGCCTCCCCAATCCAATGTTGCAGATGGTAGAAAGGACTTGGCAGAATTTAATAATTTTAATTCAAAACAGGTGGATGCCTCTAAAGTAAAATGTTGTGGACGGACTTCTGTGGGTAATTTGAAATAATATTCCACAACAGAATCAGAAACCTCCAATATCCATGACGTGGAAGCTTAGAAACCTCCAGTTCAGGATTATCGAATTCATGTGGTTTAGCAGAGTTTGCAAAATGGGGGAGGATCATGTGGAAGCTCTGAAATGTAATATTCTAAAACCCTCGTCTCTAATATTGATGACGTTGCCAATACTGTCAAACCTGGCTGTAGCATGAACGTATCAATTTCAGAAGGGATGAGTTCATCTTGTATAACAGGAACTAGCTTAAAATTTTCAAGTTCCAGTATTAGACTTGATGATATCATAATTGTGAGGTTCTGACAACAGAAAAGGACTTGGAAGTAGTTGAGACTGGTTCCTTGGAAAAATCTGATGTTCTCTGGAAAACCCTTATTCCAACCTTCATAGCTGCAGCATTATATATCGATAATGCACGATAGGATGGAGTCCCTTTTCCTCGTCAAATCTGGAATAGGCCTTATAAAACACAGGGTTGAGATACACATTCAATTCCGCCATGTCCCAGGCTAAGTTACCGATTCGCAGCCTCAGGGTCTGGATGCGCGGATCTTTGGATCCGGATGCGGATCCGGATGCCCTGTGGGTGCACATCCACAGGGCATCCGGGAGCATCCGCAGCCAGGAGTGTCATTTTTTGGCATTTTAAAAAAAAATAAACTAATAAGCACTTTATAACATGTGTTTTTTAACATTTTTTAACCTTCTTTTTGGCCTCTAAACCCTAAATCGGCCCTAAAAGAGGCCATTCATGATTTTCTCAACTCATTTTGTTTGCAGCAAGCCTCTCTCCTCACTTGGTCTCCATTTTAGCATTTTGAAGGCAAAGTGATTATTTTCAAAGAGGATCGTTCGTGGGGTGCGAGACCACAAAGGAGTTCTAAGCGTCTAAGGTAAGCATTTGATCCCATTCTTGAGTCTTTTAATGAATTTTTTTGAGTTCTTGATGAATTTTTTCAAGTTTGGGAAGAAATTTTTCAAGTTTATTTCATTTTTATTTTTTTTAAGAAATGAAGGAACAAGTTTAGCTATCTATTTTAATATTTCTCTTTTTTTTTGCACTTGTATGCTTGATAGTCATAGTTTTTTTTTATTTTCTAATTTAAATTTATCTAATTTCTTATTACAGCAACTGCAAGAAATTAGATTGTATTGTGCAGGAATGGTCGGCAGTTGTAGTCAAAGTTTAGTGGGAGGGCAAGGAGCCGATAACTTCAAAATTGATGTAGGATCTCCTTTATGGAGACATACCACAAGAATATCACAAGTTTCAGGAGGTGGCTCATATCTTTGGAAGTGTAATGTATGTGAGAGTAAACCATTCAATAACTCATATTCTCGGGTCAAACTTCATTTTATGGGCCCTTTCTGGTAAAGGAATGGGAATGTGCAAAGGAAGCAAAAATGGGAAGGGGGTGTCTAATGCACAAATAGCAGGATTTATAAAAGAACAAGAAGAGGCTGATAAATTGGTTAATAGATCAAAAAAAACTTCTTATCAACCTCCATCCGGAAAGAAAAAAATGCAAATGCCCAATGAACCAGTTGAATCCTCCAAACATCCATTCTTACAAGTACCTGTATCGGAAGTGGAAGAGGAAGAAAAAGAAATTACCACCCGCAAAAGAGGTCCATTGGCCACGGCATTTAAAATAGGCAAAAGAGCTTGTTGATCAAGCCATTGCACGTTGCCTCTATGCCAATGGTCTTCCTTTCAAATTGGTCAGATCACCATATTGGAAGGAGATGGTGGCAGCCATCAATAAAGCACCAGCTGATTACACAAGTCCCGGGTATGAAAAGGTGCGTACCACCCTGTTGGAAAAAGAGAAGACTTCTGTACAGAGATCTCTTTAACCAATTAGAAGTTCTTTGAAAACTTCAGGTGTTTCTATTGTTTACGATAGATGGAAAGATACAAAACTGTCCATTGATTAATGTGATTGCAGTGTCCCCCAAAGGGGCAATGTTTTTTAGGGCAATTGATTGTGAAGGGGAAGTGAAAGATGCACAGTTCATTTCCAGAATTCTCATTGAGGCCATAGAGATGGTGGGTAGTGAGAATGTGGTCCAGGTAATCACGGACAATGCAAAAAATTGTAGGGGAACAAGTGCTTTGGTTGAGGGCCGATATGACCACATTTTTTGGACACTATGCACCGTACACTCCCTCAACTTGGTGATGCAGAAAGTTGGCACTCAGATAGATTGGGTGAAACAAATATACCAAGAGGGGGAGGAGATTCAGATGCTTGTGATAAACCACCAAATGTCACAATCGATATCCAGATCTTTCTCCAAATTGGAGTTGTTGACAGGAAGTGTAATTACTAAATTTACTTTGTTTCTTTAATTTTAATAAATTTTATGTCATGTTCAATTATCATTTTGTATATAAATTTGCTTAATATTTATGGACATATTGTTATTGACTTACTTAGGTTGTTGAGACCCGATTTGCATCTCATACTATTGTTATGAGACGACTTGTCAAGGTGCAAGAGGCATTGAGCCAAATGGTTATTTCCAACCAATGGAGTATGTGGAAGGCTTCAAATTCAGAGGGGGCCCAAAAGGTCAAGGCATTGGTCTTGGATGACAATTAGTGGGCTCGTGTGCAATTTGTATTTGATTTCACCGAGCCTATCATGACTATGCTCCGATTTGCAGACACAGATAAACCTTGTCTGGGGGATGTCTATGATGGCATGGACACAATGGTGGAGAAGGTAAAAATTGAAATACAAAAACATGAGAATGACCCCATACAATGTGAAACCTTATGCAACACGGTGGAAACAATCATTCATCATCG
>MU225642.1:139251-157287 GCA_018584345.1 Thuja plicata
CCCATACAATGTGAAACCTTATGCAACACGGTGGAAACAATCATTCATCATCGTTGGGAAAAGATGACCACCCCATTGCACCTCCTTGCATATGCCTTATCTCCGAGGTACTATAGTGCTGAAATACATGGTATGCCAGATAGAGTAGCACCATATGCGGATGAAGAAGTTGCTAATGGGTGCTACAAAGCCTTTGCAAGACTCTTCCAAGATGATGAAATGCACAAAAAAGTTAAGACAAAATTTGGCTTATTTGCCTCGGGAATAAAACATAGTCCACTTGCCGTAAAGGACCAATACGACATGGCAGCTACAACATGGTGGTATCTCTATGGTCAACCATTTAAGAATCTACAACCTCTTGCAATCAAGATCCTCTCACAAGTAAGTTTTTTTCGTTTTTTGTTTACCACTTGTATTCTACAATTTAGTACTTAACATACTTTAATTTCCTTTACATTTTTATGTTTAATTTTGTGAATGTTGGAGCTCTAAATTTTTGGCAAAATTTGGAGTCCTATATAGTGATAAAACTCTAAAAAATGGCATCCTAAACTCCATGCCCAATAATTGATGATATGATAGAGTACATAAAATGGGATACAAAATTATATTACTTTTTAATTAAAAGTTGAGGGATTAAGGAAGCTCTGTGACAGGAACAATCAAAATTCTGTAAGCAAAGGTTTCAGAGATGCTGGAATTTCAACCTGCAGTAAAGATGATGTCGACAGAAAATGAAAACGATCAGACATTGAAAATCTAAAATAGACCCAATTCGGAAATCAAATTTCTTATCTCGAGTAAAAATCTTATGTTCATACAACCTGTTTTGGATTTTCGACCAAAGCTAAATCCGAAAGATAGGTAGTTATTAGTTAGTTTGTTGATTAGTTTTTTCAAAAGAAGTTTTTAAATTTTAACATAGGGTGGTGTCTCTTCACTCTAAAGGGGTGTGAAAATCATTCATCCAGATAAATATGTGGTGTAAAATGTAAAGGTAAAAATCATCAACAATGTTAAAAACTTATTATTTTCTACTGCACTTTCTGCGAGTGATCTATTGTACAAAAGACTTTGTGAAGCATTAATATAAATTAGTATTTTCTCTAATTTGGAGTTATGGATTTGATCGTTCCCGATTGATCAGTCCTTTGTGATTTTATCTCCAGAAGATAAAGCTGCTTTAAAACTTTATGTTTGGAAATTATTCCCGTTATTTTGCAATTTGATCATCAGAATTATTAAGCTCTATTAATTCTATCTTATTGGGCTCATTAAGCTTGGGTTAAATTCAATAAGACTAATTGTAGCATAATAAAATAATCAAAGACATTGAAGAGGAGCAGTTGATAGGAGCATTTAGGTGGTGTTCTCTGTCTCACTTAGTTATACATAGGATTAAAGAAGGAATTGTCTCTATTGCCCAATAGATGAAAGGCACTGGTCTATTATCCTTAAGTTGAAGTCTTTATTCAAGAAAATTACAAGGAGAAAACAGTCATCAGTATTTATTTCAAACCAAATCATACATTATCTTAAAACATTCTTTCAATAGCATCTTGTTAAAGCATTCTCACAGAATTCAAATATTTAATAGTTGTGATATTCACAATTCGATCTATCTCAAGAGTTCACTTGCCATCTTGAGAAATCACCCAACTTTAATGTATAATTGTTATCTGCTATAAAAAGCCTTAAGACAAGAAGTTTGGTTGAGGTATAGGCTCACCCGCCTTGGTTCTGCAGAGCCTGAAGTGTAAGGGAGGAAGATCATAATCAATCACTCTCGTTCGTTGGCCAAGACAATTGGATAATCCCACCATTGAGTAGGCAAGCTCATAGAATTTCCAATCTGTTAATTTGGGAACCAACAAATTGGCCACTCTGCTGGGGAGTTGTAAATAAGTTTTTCAGAATCTTTGGTGACAGAAATTTACTCTGCTGGAAGGAAGAATCCAGAAGACCAGCAAACAATATTTTCCTCGAAGCGAGGTGGCAACTCTACAGTAAAACTTTTAAGTCAGTGACTCTACTAAGGGAGAAGACTCATAAGGAGATGGTGGATAGTTTTTTCAAATGTATCGATCATTTCAAAGAAAGCCTTTTATTCCAAATGGCATCAAGCCATTGGATTTCAACAATTTTAATTATGAACCTAGCAAGTTATCCCCAAAACTTTCACAACTTGTACCAAAGTTCCATGGAGAATGGGATGAATTGGCACTGCAACACTTGGATGCATTTTACATATTTATAGAAGATTATGAGATTTGTGCAGAAGATCAGGTGATGAAGTTATTTGTCGGGACTTTAAAGGATTATGCGAGAGAAGCATATGAATTACTACCTACACAAAGTATCTCATTGTGGAGGCAGTTTGAACAATGGTTTCTTGATGTATTTCATGATGCAAGTGAAGAGGACATGTGTTACGAAAGGAATGAAGACCAAAGTTGCAGCATGGAAGAGGATCCTATCATGTCTCTACTTAATGCCTTTTTCAGCTTGGAGAGATTCGAAGGGGAGTCTTCTGCACACTTGCTGATAAGGATGGTGAGCATTCTTCGAAAGATACCTTTAGACATTAGGCCTCCATGCAAGGAATTAATAAATAAAGTGCATGAGTTAGGAATCACACCAGATGATCCTTCTATAAAGTTCCTCATGCATATATTAGAAGAAGATGATGAAGACAGAGAAAAGGAGGCTTATGATCAGATTGAACAAGATGGCAATCTCAGTGATGAAGAAGAAAACATGTATTATGAACAGAAATGTGCTATGAACAGGAAGAAAATCAAAATTACATTATGGAAAAAGAATCTTGCATGTCCCCTTTGGATACGTTCTTAAATTTGGAACGATATGAAGGTGAACCTGCAATACATTTGTTCATGAGAATGATAAAGATTTGTTGAGAAATACCTTCAAATATCAGGCCTCTAGGAAGGGAATTAGTAGATAAACTTTGTGAGTTAAGAATCTACCATGATTCTCAACTGAGAGTTTTTCTTGATCAAAAATGTGAGGAATTGAGGGAAGAAAGGGATGGATATAGGGAAGAATTTACAAGTGATCCAATTTTGAATGCAACTGAAGTTTGTGATCAGACTAAAAAAGCTCATGTACATGAGAAGGGTGTCAACATTTGTATTGACATAGATAAAAGTGAAAAAAATGATCACATGGAGGAAGAAAATTCAGATTAGGTTGAAGAAGAATCTGTACATGGTGAGATTTGTATGGAAACAGGTTATTATAACCATGATAATGAGGAAGAGGATTCTCTCAGTGTAGAAGAGGTTTCAGCTTTGTTAGACATGGAATATCAAAAACATGTTGAGAAGAGTGGTCAATTTTTTTTTTAATTCACCATGATAAGCAAGTTGATGGATCAGTATATATTCAGGGAGTACTAGACAAAGGAGATGATAACTTCCAAGAATCAAATAAAGCAGATGAAATAGAATAGCATACAACATATGAACAACAGGAAGTTTCAGAAAATAATGTCAATGAAGATATTAGTCTTGTTGATGAAACATCCGATGATCCTGATAAAATCTCTAATGAAGGTGTGCCTGAATTTTCTATGTTCCTGAATCCATTATTTGAAGAGGATTTTCTATGCAATAAGTCCATCAGCATCATGATGAAGGTGAAGTTGATAAAACTCAAAGTATGCATTCAGAAGGTGAAATATCTTTCAGTTCATCTCTTGAGCAAGAGTTGTATCAGACTTGTGAAGATGAGATTACGTCAGCCAAGCATAATGAGGATGAGACACCTAATGAATACATGCAATCTAATCAACATATAAAAGAAGGAAAACCTAAAGGTAATTTCAATCTTCTTCAAGATCTTTTTCATGATGAAACATCAGAAAATCCAGAGGAGAGCTGGAGCAATGTACCTTGTTTTGAAGATGAACAACACAATGTTGAAAGCATGGAAATATTATCAAAAGATGCAATCAATAAAATAAGTGATGTTTCAGACTCTAATACCATAATGGCTTCAACAATGGTGGAAGTTTTAGACTTTCATAAAGAGGGTGTGCTTTTGCAAAGTTTTCATAATCAAAGTAGTGACAATGACACTGAGTTCATTGATTTTAAAGGATATAAAGGTTTGAAATTTTGTATCAATCCCTTTGATAGGACTAAATCAAGATGTCATTCTAATTCATAAATGAAAATATCTATGCACAATAGAAAAATTGATAAGGATGTTGTAACATATATGTCTGTGGACTCTATGATAAGGGAAGATATTACAAGGAGTATGTGTATAATTTGAAGATACCTATTATCAGAGAGAGAAAGTCCACTTGGTTGAGGGAAAGTATCAACATATTTTATCAGACATCTCAGTATTATTTTCAGATTGATGTCAATGGAATATGATGAAAACAAGATTTTTGACGGAGGCAAGTATTACTTTTGCATTTTGGTAGCCTAGGAATACCAAATTATATATGATGTGATTTCTACACAGTGACTCTATAACCCAATTGATTGGCACTTGGTCTACTTCTTTTGGTCTGCTTCTTCCAAAGATAACTGAATTCTCGCTATACTCACAAGGAGTATGCATCCCTAGAAAGAGCCTGTTGGAGCTCTAAATTTTTGGCAAAATTTGGAGTCCTATATAGTGATAAAACTCTAAAAAATGGCATCCTAAACTCCATGCCCAATAATTGATGATATGATGGAGTACATGAAATGGGATACAAAATTATTTTACTTTTTAATTAAAAGTTAAGGGATTAAGGAAGGAAGCTCTGTGACAAGAACAATCAAAATTTTGTAAGCGAAGGTTACAGAGATGCTGGAATTCTGACCTGCTGTAAAGATGATGTCGACAGAGAATGAAAACGATCAAACATTGAAAATCTAAAATAGACCCAATTCAGAAAATCAAATTTCCTATCTCGAGTAAAAATCTTATGTTCATACAATCTGTTTTGGATTTTCGACCAAAGCTAAATCCGAAAGATAGGTAGTTATTAGTTTGTTTGTTGTTTAGTTTTTTCACAAAAAGTTTTTAAATTTTAACATAGGATGGTGTCTCTTCACCGTAAAGGGGTGTGAAAACCATTCATCCAGATAAATATGTGGTGTAAAATGTAAAGGTAAAAATCATCAACAATGTTAAAAACTTATTATTTTCTACTGCACTTTCTGCAAGTGATCTATTGTACAAAAGACTTTATGAAGCATTAATATAAATTAGTATTTTCTCTAATTTGGAGTTATGGATTTGATCGTTCCCGATTATCAGTCCTTTGTGATTTTATCTCCAGAAGATAAAGTTGCTTTAAAACTTTATGTTTGGAAATTATTCCCGTTATTCTGCAATTTGATCATTAGAATTATTAAGCACTATTAATTCTATCTTATTGGGCTCATTAAGCTTGGGTTAAATTCAATAAGACTGATTGTAGCATAATAAAATAATCAAAGACATTGAAGAGGAGCAGTTGATAGGAGCATTTAGGTGGTGTTCTCTGTCTCACTTAGTTATACATAGGATTAAAGAAGGAACTGTCTCTATTGCCCAATAGAAGAAAGGTACTGATCTATTATCCTTAAGTTGAAGTCTCTGTTCGAGAAAATTACAAGCAGAAAGCAGTCATCAGTATTTATTTCAAACCAAATCATACATTATTTTAAAACATTCTTTCAATAGCATCTTGTTAAAGCATTCTCGTAGAATTCAAATATTTTATAGTTGTGATATTCACAATTCGATCTATCCCAAGAGTTCACTTGCCATCTTGAGAGATCACCCAAATTTAATGTATAATTGTTATCTTCTATAAAAAGCCTTAAGCCAAAAAGTTTGGTTGAGGTATAGGCTCACCCGCCTTGGTTCTGCAGAGCCTGAAGTGTAGGGGAGGAAGATCATAATCAATCACTCCCATTCGTTGGCCAAGACAATTGGATAATTCCACCATTGAGTAGGCAAGTTGATAGGATTTCCAATCTGTTAATTTGGAAACCAACAGTGAACATTGTCCAAGTTGCAAGTTCTTCTGCCGCTGAACAGAATTGGAGTATATACTCCTTTATCCACTCAGTGAAGCGTAACCGGTTGGGCTCAAAAAAATCTGAAGACTTGGTTTACATTCATACAAACTTGTGTCTTTTGTCATGTAAGGAGGAACACTACAAGGATGGGGCAGCCAAGCTTTGGGATGTAGTGCCTGAGTGTGCCAACTTGGAGGCAACTGTTGAGGATCTTACTAGACTCACTTCAAATTATGATGGTGATGATTACATCTCGACACATATTGCATCTAGTACAAGTGGAACCGTTTTGGCTTCAAATGATCTTGAACTTGCAGCAGTTGGAGATGAAGAGGATTTTTTTGAGAATCCTTATTATTCTGATTAGTGAATCTTGATTGATGAACATTGAATCATGAACTACATTTTGATTTCGTATATGATATGGCTTATTTGAATATTTGTGAACTATCAATTGGCATTTAATATTTTTCTTGAATCTTGATCAATGATGAAGTATCATACAATGTTTAGTTTTACTATCAAATGATTTAATTTTGTATATTTCTTGCATTTCTTTGCATATATATATATATATATATATATATATCCAAACACATCCAAAACCCCCCCAAAAAAAATCACGCATTCCCGCACCCGCACCCGAATCGGTAACTTAGGTCCCAGGTAATCTATATCGAGACCAAATTGAGCACAAATTAAGCAAATGCCTCAAAGAGATGTCATCGAACCCAAAGCAAAAAATGAATTTGTTGAAAAGGCTTTAGAAGCTTTTAAAATTGGGTTTTAACGTGGTTTGTGAACCATGTCAGAGCCT
Source organism: Thuja plicata (assembly GCA_018584345.1). Classification (NCBI taxonomy): domain Eukaryota; kingdom Viridiplantae; phylum Streptophyta; class Pinopsida; order Cupressales; family Cupressaceae; genus Thuja; species Thuja plicata. The sequence goes on from MU225642.1 coordinate 146,104, forward strand.
AACATAGTTCAAGAGCTATCGAAAGGACCGACAACATCAAATAGTGAATTAAAAGATCAGCTCAATGTTAAAGGAAAAATTATATTAAACCGATTTTACACTTTCGGCATTTGATAGCAGTTCCACAATTACTATTGGCCCCGACCCCGATGGAAGTTTGAGAACTACATCATGTGGCCGACAGGATGGGCAGGATCGATTTGCTGGTTTTCCACATTGACAGGGAGAAAGGTTTACATTGATCTGTACAGAATTGATTTGCATGTACTGTACCTCCGAGGAAAATATTCAGGCATGTGAAGAAAGGTTCAATAAGAGCAAGCCCATGCGTCCCATAATGTGTTATGTTGAAGATAACAAACATGACAAACTAAAAATATCGATTTGTGGAATAGTAGCCTGATACTTTCACAAGATAATGGCAGCGAAACATTGAAAACACTGAAGCATGGAGAGAGTTTCCGAAATCTCCGTGCATCTGATCAGCATCATAACAGTGTTCAATGAAATAAACAAACTGTCCAAAGTTCTTGACATCTCTATAATCCACAGACATATGATTGACTCAAATTTCTAAGATGGAGATCTTTAACAGAAGAATAAGGTCGTATACAAGCAGAACCATTATCTTCCTCACACTATTGATGCTATTATTTCTGAATAGAGCAACAGCAAGCAATGATTACGATGATGATTTGGAAGCATTAAAAGAACTTGAAGAAATTGACAAAAGGGATGTAAAGTTCTCAGAAGCAGAGGCGGTTAGCAGAGCACAGAACTAATGTCAGAGTTTGCTTAGACAGCGACAACACTGAAGGAAATGGGTAGACCTGTTTTGTTTGCAAAGTTTGATGGAGACTTTCAGAGACAATGGAAGAGCAGAAGCACATAATCCAGTATATTTATCAAATAAAAACCTTTATGAAAGTGTTAATAATTCATCAGATGAGGAACAAAATATATGGCAACCTAACTCTACAAGGGAGACTGCTATTAGTTATAAACTTATATTGTCCACTTAAAAAATGCATTACTAGACTAAAGATTATATGTGAGAAAGATGAAAGGTTTTTAATTTTTATTTTATTTTTGTAATTTAAAAACCAGTTATGAAAACTGAAAAGATTCATTAGGAAGAGTCTTTAAATGTTAAATGTAAAGGCATTGTGAGGGTCCGAATTCTGATCCCGTTATGCCTGACATATCAATCAGCAGGAGGCAATTTTATTGGAAGTTTTATAGGAGGAAGATGGCGGTGTGATTCTTTTTGGGGAAAACATGATCTTTTTGTGCAGAGATAGAGTCTTTGAACTCTCTGATTTTGTCAAGGAATAAAAGAGATTTTCTAAAATTTGTTTACATTTGCATTTCTTTTTTATTGTCATTTTCTTTAGCGACTTGCAATCACTCTTGGATGTTTTCATCTGTTATATCGGATCATAAGTGTGTTAGTTATAAGAACTTTGAGTCTTGAAATACTCATGTCATCTAAAAGAAACTGCTGCGTATTTTCCTAATCTTCTTTGTGGGTGTTGAGTGAGTGAACCTTGTGTCATTTATCTCTGTTTCCCCTTTGATTATAAATTCATAATCGCATCTGCAGTATGGCTATGCTTGGGTGTTAGTTTGCATTTCCTGCTTTGTGATTAAAAGCGTACCCCCAAAAACCCAAATTGCATCATAAGAGGGAGCTGTACCTCTAAAATTTAGAGGAAGATCATCGACGCAACATTGATCTCTCCAACTGTTTGTTAGCAGTTTGTCTTCATATTTGGGCAAAGAGAGTCAATTTGTTTATTATTCTGAAAAGAGAAATCTCTATTCATTCTTTCATATCCCGACATTCTCTATTCATTCTCTACATTGATGTAAAAATTGTTACACAATCAAATCCAGAAGCTATTATGTGATATTAATATAGATTGTAGAAAACTGATAACATTGAAAGACAAATCTGTTAACTAACACCATATACCATGGTGAGTGTTACAAGGATTTGCTCAACTTGTTCAAAGAAACCCTTTGATGGTTTAACTATTGGGAAGTCCCATTTCTTTAGATAGCTTTTTCTTCACGACTTTGCTCAACTGATTGGTTTCTTGTTATTATCTTGTTCCTTTCCCCACTAGTTCTCCAAGTGGCTTGGCCTTGCAAACATCATTCTTCTTGTCATTTATGTGGATTATATTATCATTACTGGCAGTGGGGCACATTTGCTTGAACAAATCACATTGACTTTGTGTCAAGCTTTTGATATGACAGATTTAGGCCTTCTGCATTACTGCCTAAGTGTACAAGCTTGGCAGATGGGTGGTAGCATTTTCATTTCTCAGTCTAAATATGTTAGGGGTTTCGTAGACAAGTTTAGAATGATAGATTGCAAAATCTTGTCTACACCTATGGAGAAAGGGCTGAAACTTTTAGCCAAATCAAACTCAAAGGTTATCAATGAATCAGCTTTTAGGCAACTAGTAGGCAGCCCCATCTATCTTACAGCCACTAGACCTGAATTAAGTTAAGTTGTAAGTTACATTTCTCATTCAATGACAGCCCCTAAGACAGAACCTTGGGTTGCAGCAAAGCAAGTACTGAGATATGTGAAAAGGACGCGTGACTTTGGCATTTTGTCTAGCAGAAGCAAAGATCCTCAACTGATTGGTTTCATATATTCAAATTGGGCAGGTTTTGTTGATGACAAGAAGCCTACTTCTGGATATGTTTTAGGCTCAATACGGGTGCAAGCTCATGGACCAGTACGAAGCAGCACGTTGTAGCTCTTTCCTTGATAGACCGTAGAGTATCGGGGAATTGTTAAAGTAGCATGTGAGGCAATACGGCTCCGAAGGATGCTTTCTAACATAAAAGTCTCAAGCAGGGCCTTCCCCTTAGTTTTGTGACAACCAAGGGGTGCTAAAGCTTGCCAAAAAATCTAGTCTTGCACAAGCATACAAAACATGTAGAGCTTCATTGGCATTTCATATGCCAACTCGTAGAAGATGGATCAGTGATGTTGCAATATGTTCCAACTTAGGATCAGACTGCAAATATTCTTACCAAAGTCCCCGAGTCCAAACAAATTTGTAAAATTTTGGGATAGACTTGGTGTAGTTAGTAGATTGGCCATTGAGGGAGGGTATTAAAATTATATCGTTATGTTTAGGATAATGGTAAATTATGTCAGTTATTATTTAGAAACTTTCTTTGTTTCTTTCAATTTAGTTTGCTTTTTGAGTTGTTTATCATTTTTTTTATGAAAAGATCTTTTGCAATCTCTTATTTAAGGAGCATTCCCCTCTGCAATATATTGATTATCTGCAATGTCCCTATTTTTCATGAGCATTAGAGTTGAGGGATTACCCTATTATTCTAGTCCCCTGTAGGCTAATGAGGTTGGTTAGAGGGTCCTTTAAGGGATGCATCTTCTTCAGGGGTCAGGGTTTCGTAGGTTTGGCTTTCGTTCGAGGTTTCCAAGACTCCGTATGCAATAATTTCTATTTATAGTAAGTTTTGAGGGGGATAGAGAGAGATCCCTGCTATTTTTAGAAATGGGGTATGGTCGTATGCGGCTTTATCACGTTAGCTCCCAATTTAGACAACGTGCAAAGATGATGAGTAATAATGGAGATATTAATATTTATTTCGTTAAACTAAATATTAATAGTTTTGAGCTTATATTGTGAAGTTATAATATAATTTTATATTATAACTTAAGTCACTTAAGTGAAGGGCCAATTTATCATAGATGTGGCCAAGTGAACAATTAATTTTAAAAGAATTAATTGTGCACCAACTATAGAGTTTTAAGTGAAAAAAATTAAAAGTGGGAATATATCTTTTATCCCACATTGCCCAGGAAAGTGTTTGAGCTCTCACAAGAAAAGAATAAAAGAGACTTAAGAGCTCATTATGAGGCATTGTTATGTTGATGGTTGAATTGGTATTTTCTTCTCTGGAGCATGGGAGTTTGTGAGAGACCAAGGGTTTCAACAGAGTTCTGAGCTTATCGGCATTGAAGAGCGTTGCTTCTTCTTTGTATCAGCATACAGAGGGTGTGCAATACCATCTGATTATGCTTGTGAGGATTGGCTTCACTCAGAGGTCAACAGCAAGCAGATTGGAGAGATAATTTTCAATATTGAATGTCAGAATAAGAGCAGCAAAAAGGCAAATTGTAATCATCCATTTTGTAACACCCCTCGGTATTGAAATGTGCCCTAAATGATATCTGGTATTGAAATGTGCCCTAAATGGTATCAGGTATTGAATGTATTTAATTGGTTGGGTGTTTAAATTAACAATTTATTTATGTTTAAGCAAACGTGCAAGTATTGTTATAATAAGATGGATTAGTTAGTACAAGATTAAGGATGGTACTAAGTAATCAAATTGATGCACTTGATTTAATTATCTTCTCTTATGTTACGCTATTGTATTATTGGCTATTGGCTATTATCGTGACTAGGAATTAACTTCAATTGTTTTTGCAAGTGGATGCAAGATCAACTAGCCTGGAAGGGGAAAAGGTATCATCAGGAAAGAGAAAGGAACTTGCTCATGGCAAGTGAGGAACGAACATCGTTTGACCTTCAAGTACCATGAGTATAGGGATAACCCTGTTGGCCAAGGTTCCTAGTTGAGTTAGTAGCATAGTGCTTATGCCTTGGGTTAACCCAGTCTTTCATCGACAGTGATAGTAGGGGAATGTCACCTTTATTACTATTAGAGTTGTGACAATTGTTTTAGTTCCATGTCGGTACGTTGGACCTATATTACATTATAATAATCTTATCCTAGGAGTTAACGTTTCTCGAGGGTATTGTTCATGAGATAGACCTTCAATTTTCCATTTATTTTTACCTTATAACCTTGGGTATCGTCATTCAAGTGTTAATCATTTTAAAACTTTTCTGTTTGCGTAGTGACTTAAGCGGAACCATTGAGTTTTATATTCGGCATTTTAATTATTTTATTATTACATCCTTTTTAATTAATATTTATTGCACAATCTTTGAGTGCCTTGGAGTTCCACCTTTTCAGATCGATTCTTCTATAGAAACACCTCTTCTGTGAAAGTATTTGCGCATTTTAGACTTATGTTACATTTTGGTATGTTATCATTGATATTTGGGGAGAGATGCTAGGTGGCGGAGTGGTAGAGCTGAGTCACCCAACTCGCTCGGAAGTTGTTTTGGAACCGTAAGTAGTGGAGTTGGATATAGCGGCATGTTTTTCTTTTGGAGAGGTCTTCTTTTCTTTTTACGGCATGAGGTGGTGTCTCGGGAGGGAGGAATAATTTCCTACGTAGCTGGGTGTTGGTAGAGAGTGATAGAATTGAGAGTACGAGTGTCAGAGCTGGGCAGTAGGGAGTACGATAGAAGCCGTGGTGAGCTTGGGTTGATGGACTCGAACTCGATAACAGGCACGTTCAGCTTCCTTTATCGTTTCATAACCTTTTCCGTCTTTCCTTGTTGTGATTGATGTAATGCGGAAGTATGTAATTATATTCTTTCAAAGTCTTTTTCTTGTGTTGCAATTGCTGTAATGCGGAAGTATGGAATTATATTCTTTCCAAGTCTTTTCCTTGTGTTGCAATTACTGTAATGCGGAAGTATGGAATTATTCTTTCAAAGTCTTTTTCTTGTGTTCCAATTGTTGTATTACAGAAGTATGGAAACATATTCTTTCAAGTCTTTTTCTTGTGTTGCGTTTTGCTATGCTACGGAAGTGAGGAACTTATTCTCTTCCAGTCTTTCTTTGTTGCGACTGCCATGTTAAGGAAGAGTGGCTTTGTATTTTATTTGCAGTCCCTATTTGTTCGAACCTTTGTTGGTATTAGAAAATTTGTTATCCTCTAGAACCGTTGCAACCATCCAAGTTGATGTCGCAGGGAACGGGAGGTTAACTAGTCTAAGTTGGTACCCGAGCTTTTCACTCTCGACACGGGTGGAATCTGGACATGTTTGGAGGACATTATTGTTTAAACTTGTTTGTTAAAACTTGAAATTGCATGTGTCTTCCTGGTTATAATATATATATATATATATATATATATATATATATATATATATATATATATTATGGTTATTTCCTAAGTCAGGAGTCTAGACACTTAGTTGCTTAGTGATCTTATCAGACGAGTTGATTGCAATATCACTCAAACATGGTAGCCATAATACGAGTCTTGTCTTCACTAGAACAGAGAGGACTTCTTAGAGGATAACCAGATCACCATAGTAAGGACGTGGCAGATGCTCAGGCGGCAGCCATGGTTATTACATTACCACCATAAACAATTAGATATTTCCTTGAATCTTTTGTGTGAGGAAACGGAATAACATTTAAAAGAATTTCTATTCACTCATCACATCGAAGTAATTAAATACTGAATCATGAGGTGAAATGGATCAGGTGAGAGATTGACTTACATGATAGACATGTAGGATAAATCCTTGGCCAAGGTGTACTACCGCTGAGTCAGTACTAGTCAGAATAAGGTACCGGATACAAACTTAGTCAGGAGTCAACCGAGTTAGCAGTAGCTATAGGGTTGGCCGATTGTGTTTGTAGGACCTAACACCAGTTCCGAGATTTGCTATGACCATGCTCCTACTTGCGGAGGGCAGGGCCACTTCAGTTGAAGTGCGCGGGGTAGGATCAGTTGATCCATAGTTGGGTGGATAAACGCCTTGATGATACCTTTTCCCCCTATCTCTCTCTCTCTCACAGGATTACAACATCATATTTCAGCAAGCATTATGTATGTATGGATATCTTTCATGTTCTTTTATTTATGTATATGTGCTTGGAACTTTCATTCTTTATATAAGGAAATGGAAATTAGATGTTTACTTTATTCGTTTCTGTTTGGCAAGTTAATATTACCTATAATTTGGATACGTTGCTCAAGTGTTATATTCTTTAACATTGCTATTATGATGCTAAAAAAAAAAACATTGCAGTCTTCTTTAGTAAACTTGTACTTTCATTGTTTCTTGTAAAATCAATCTTTTAGGATGTTACATATTTGAAGGAGGTGTATGCTGGTTATAGAGGCCATATTGTTTTTTTTTGCTGTGTTTGCACCAGCCATGCCATTTCTCCTTTATGTGGTACGATTTCTTGGTTAGAGAGGCCCATAAATTTAGTAAAAATAATAGAAGTGACCGGACAGCATTGGGAATAGATGTGGTGATAAATGTTTGATGGTTTGTGTTGATTGAGGGTATTAAAAGCTGTTCATATCTTGCCTTTTCCGGCCAGCAAGGGTTTCAAACATATTGTGGACCATAAATGGTATGTTTCTCTGATGTACACATTCTTGTGATTGTATTGAAGAAGATTAGATAAAGAATGTCATATATTAAAAAGATGTAGCTAGTTTTAAGTTTCTAGAATTTTTCCTTTATTTGTATTTGCATTTTCTTTTTATGCAAACCCTCATCAAAAACACAAAAAAAAAATCACATATATCAAACAAATGAAAACAAACAATACAGTTCAACAGTTAGAACCTGTGAAGGGTTTTTACATTGGTATTAGAGAGGTTTCCTGCCATCCTGTTGGGGTGGAAATCATTGAGCTCGCACATTTGTTTTGAGTGGCTGGCACTCTTGCAGTCGTCTTAGTTATGGAAAAATCCAGGAGATTAACTAAACAGGAAAACCAGTGGAACAACTTAATGAAAAACTTGGAGAAGATTAAATAGAATAAAAAAAGGATAGATGAATTGCTTTCACACCCGACAACCATGGACAGGTAGTATAGTATATGACTTTCGTTTTTAAGGGGTCTACTTCACAAAGCGGAAAGAAAGAGAACCATGAGGTCTCTACTGGTGAGACATCTAGAAATCTTTACAATGAATTTTCAGCAGCTAGTGACCAGCATGCAGCTAATCCCATTGAGATTAAAAATCAGATTTACATTAGGGAAGATGTCGGGCACAAGACACTTCATGATGACTTCCAGATTGAGGAGAATGTTGGTACTTTCAATGCTTCAAAAGTTGTTATCAGTCATGATAACAATTCTGACTTTTATGACAACAATCCTTTGTTTGAGCCTATTGATGGCATTGATGACAGAGCAAGTGCAGAAGATGTTGTTGGTGCCACCTTGAGTTTTGATTCGCATGATGAGAGTGTTAATTTTAAAGGATTGCATGAAAAATGCGAGTTCTAGTAATTCTGATTTCTATGACAGCAGCGAGATATGTTTGCATCAGCATGAGATAGCAGAGGGTTTATGGGTGGATGATGTTGGTACTCGTGATTTGGGTATTACTAATGATATTTATGAGGACGACTCAAGCTGCAGCGAGTCTAATTTGTCATATCAGACCTTACGAAATGAATCAAAGAATTCATTGGTTGGTGATAGATTACATGGGGAGTGGGAGAGTGTGAGGAGATTGATATAGCAGCAGTTTCCATTTTATCAGATGAATCGCTTGTTGAGGTGGCCTAGTAGCAGTGCCTTGTTTGTTGATGTGTGCATTGATGATAGCACACATGATGATTTTGATCATGAGGTGAGCGTTGTGGATACAACTTCCTATCACAGTGCGGATTGTGGGTCAGAGAGCTTACATGGGGGCCAGAGTATTCAGAGACATCATGTGAGCAGGCAGTTGAAGGTGAGTGATAGTCAGATTGCTACAGCCTTAGAGCATTATGACGTTGTTCATCAGATGTTAGCTGTATTTGGTTGGGGTGCTCCTATGTCAGATGAGCACAGTGATAGTGGTCTTTCCCTAATAGAGATCCATTCATTACAAGAGGCTGTCAGAATAATGAAACATAATTACTTGCAGTTGTTAGCTGACAGAGACTACCTTCTTGAGTGGGGTTCCACTTGTTATGATGCACTGAAGGGGAAGGAAGAGGAGGTTGATGAGCTCACTCATGAGCTTGAGGTAACTACAGAGGTATGGGAGAGCACCAAGCTGGCTCTTCAGGAGTTGCAGTTATGGTTGGATGAGGTTACCGTGGAGTTGAGCCGAGTGCAGTCTTCACCAACTACAGATTCAGTTAAATTTTCTACAGAGGTTGTTGGTGATGAGTTGACACCCACGAGTTGTAGTGAGGATGTGGCTACATCCATCACGTATTTAGGTGTTGTGGGCATGGTTGGGATGAGTACCTTGGTAGAGATTTGTCGAGAGCCTTTGGTTGTGTCAGCTTCTCCAATAGTCAGCACATTGACAGATGATGCAGGGCAGGTCATTGAGAGTTCTTGTAATGTAGAGGTGGATTCGCCAGTGAGTTGTGTGACTGTTCATGACACTACTCCATCTTCTTCACAAGATATATGCAGAGTATCATCTGGTTGGGAGATTGACTCTCATGTTCGGTTGTTTCCTTCCTCTGGAAACAATCTTGTTATTTCATCCCATGCAGTTGATTTTGTTCCACAGATTGTTGAGCCACAGAGATGGAGGGATCAGTTGAGGGTTTCTAGAGGCACACATAAGTATGTTGAGTACCTTCTTTGGAGAGCAGGGTTTGAGGAGAGACAATATGGGGTCGAGGTTGGTACTCATATTCGCGATTTGAAGTTCATCCAGAGTGCTTTAGAGGCATTTAAATTAGAATACCTTCACTTGTTTCATGACCGAGAGTACGCTATTGGGTACGCAGAGAGATTTGGCATGGCATCTACCCATTAGCAATTCAGGGCCAGAGTTTGAGCTATCTTCTGATTTTAGAGTTGTCAGTGATGAGCCTTTGACAGAGATTGGAGCCTTTTATTGTAACTATAAAGTGAGGAGTGCTCGTCGTTTTTCCTTTGATCCACAGTGAGAGGACTTGATTATGCGTCAATGTGGATTAGCTCCGGAATCATACCATCCTTTATGGGATGGGTATATGCCAGCTTCAGTTGATGGAGTTAGTAGCTGCAAGTTGCTCAGAGACTACTTGCAGAGTCAGTACATCCATGGCAGTTTAGCGGAGGATGGATATCGTGGTTGTGATACAGACACCCTTGGTAGTTCTTGTCTTTGTAGTACAGTTGGATTTCATACCCATGGGGGACTGGTAGAGTATTGGGGGAGATTCGGCGTAGCAGGTGATTCCAAATATCCTTACTTCCTTATAGTGGATGGATGTGTGTTTCGTTTATACTGGGATCCAGGTGTAGTACTGCAAGTTGGATGGGTCCCATAGGTTTGCTTCACCACTTCTAGTATGATGAAGTTGGGATCGGTGTTGAGCCGCAAAAGTCTGGGAGTATTCTTCTTGGCAGACTTCTATTCTGGATTTGGTATCCAAGTATATTTGGTTGGACACTCTTCAGTGTGTTGTTGGATCCTACGTGTGCATTGGGAATTCAGTCTGGGTTCACTTGAGAGTATTGCAGTGTGTACATGGTTTGGGTTATTGACAGTGTTACATTTGATCAGCATGTAAAGGGTCTTTTTCAGATGCACGGTTTCAGTGCGCAGAGTTGGACAGATGGATTGTTGATCACCCCTATGAAGTTGTGGTTATACTAGTGCTGCAGTTGTGTCTCAGTGTGGGACAGTTCTCAGCCTTCCTTTGTTTTTTTTCAATTCAGTGGAGTTTCTCTACAGTGGAGATTGCTTGGGGACAAGCAATTTTAGGGAGGGCGGACTGTAATGTCCCCATTTTTCATGAGCATCAGAGTTGAGGGATTAGCTTATTATTCTAGTCCCTTGTAGGCTAATGAGGTTGGTTAGAGGGTCCTTTAAGGGATGCATCTTCTTCAGGGGTCAGGGTTTTGCAGGTTTGGCTTTCGTTCGAGGTCTCTGGGACTCTGTATGCAATAATTTCTATTTATAGTAAGTTTTGAGGGGGATAGAGAGGGACCCCTGCTAGTTTTAGAAATGGGGTATGGTTGTATGCGGCTTGATCATGTTAGCTCCCAGTTCAGACGGCGTGCAAAGATGATGAGTAATAATGGTGATATTAATATTTATTTGGTTAAAATAAATATTAATAGTTTTGAGCTTATATTGTAAAGTTATAATATAATTTTAGATTATAACTTAAGTCACTTAAGTGAAGGGCCAATTTATCATAGATGGGGTGAACAATTAATTTTAAAAGAATTAATTGTGCACCAACTATAGAGTTTTAAGTGAAAAAAATTAAAAGTGGGAATATATCTTTTATCCCACATTGGCCAGGAAAGTGTTTGAGCTCTCACAAGAAAAGAATAAAA
>MU225642.1:157337-192596 GCA_018584345.1 Thuja plicata
GAATATATCTTTTATCCCACATTGGCCAGGAAAGTGTTTGAGCTCTCACAAGAAAAGAATAAAAGAGACTTAAGAGCTCATTCTGAGGCATTGTTATGTTGATGGTTGAATTGGTATTTTCTTCTCTAGAGCATGGGAGTTTGTGAGAGACCAAGGGTTTCAGCAGAGTTCTGAGCTTATCGGCATTGGAGAGCGTTGCTTCTTCTTTGTATCAGCATCCAGAGGCTGTGCAATATCATATGATTGTGCTTGTGAGGATTGGCTTCACTCAGAGGTCAACAGTGTGCAGATTGGAGAGATAATTTTCAATATCAAATGTCAGAATAAGAGCAGCAAAAAGGCAGATTGTATTCATCTACTTGAAGGAGGTGTATGCTAGTTATAGAGGCCGTATTGTTTGCTTTTTGCTGTGTTTGCACCAGCCATGCCATTTCTCCTTTATGTGTTACGATTTCTTGGTTAGAGAGGCCCATAAATTTAGTAAAAATAATAGACATGACAGGACAGCATTGGGAATAGATGTGGTGATAAATGTTTGATGGTTTGTGCTGACTGAGGGAATTAAAAGCTGTTCATATCTTGCCTTTTCCAGCCAGCAAGGGTTTCAAACATATTGTGGACCATAAATGGTATGTTTCTTTGATGTACACATTCTTGTGATTGTATTGAAGAAGATTAAATAAAGAATGTCATCTATTAAAAAGATATAGCTAGTTTTAAGTTTCCAGAATTTTTCCTTTATTTGTATTTGCATTTTCTTTTTATGCAAACCCTCATCAAAAACACAAAAAAAATCACATATACCAAACAAATGAAAACAAACAATACAGTTCAGCAGTTAGAACCTGTGAAGGGTTTTCACATTATCATTTCAGATCTTCTCCCAAAAAAGGATGCTCTTGTCAGTACCTACTTTCCAAGTGATTCAAAAGCAATGCAATCCTCTTTTGAGTAGTTTTTCTTGAGGAGAAAGTGGAGCTCTCATGAAACTTTGAATATATCATGTAAAATTCATCATAGATATGTTTCAAGATTCTCCCTGTTGTTCTCATAGCAAAAACTGAGATTGCAAGTTTAACATCCCTGTTTTTTGTATCCCCATATTGTTTTGGAGTATACCTTTGAGTACATGCAACAAGAGGGTAATTCAGTTGTTTTTCAACTCCTTGTTGTGGACAAGCATGTTAAATTCTTATGATTGCCTCTACTGTTAGGAGCGGGATAAGGAGAAGGGGCAGCAATAGAGTCTAATAACCAAAATTTGTCTACAAAGGACAGCCCCCTGTTTTTCCAATTTGCTAATTTCTGATGCACTCTTTGTAATACACCTCCTCAAAGTTGATTAGTAGGATAGTCATCTGGTTTTCCGGTTTGCTAATTTCTGATGCACTCTTTGCAATGCACCACCTCAAAGTTAATTATTGTACTTGAGATGCAAAGTAAAACCCTAGCATCTTGTGGGAAGTTGGTCATTCTGAAACTGTAGAAGCTGGAGAATTTTCTGTTTTCTTTGAACTTTGATATTGACTTCTCAAAGTACGAGTGTTCAAGATAGTGTATTTTTTAAGACCCCCCCCCCCTTTTCTCTCTACCCATGATCTTGTGAGAAATTGGTCTTTCTGAAACTGCAGAAGCTGGAGAATGTTCTGTTTTCTTTGAGCTTTAATATTGACTTCTCAGACTACTACGAGCATTCAAGGCAGCGTATTTGTCAGAAGCTGGAGAATTTCATGTTTTCTTTGAGCTTTGATATTGACTTCTCAGAAAATGACCAAGGCAGTGTATCTGTTGATATCTTTCTATCCATAAACAATTGCATGTTATTCAGGATTCTTATGTGAATATTGTTGTGGTGTGCTAATGGAAACAAGTGGATGTTGTCACAATGATCTTATTTCAATACTATTTGCTAGGGTAAAAGTAGACCACCTAAGGATATTTTCACTTCTTCCAACATGCCCACTCAATTACCAAAGAATTGTCTTTAAGGTGTGATAGGTATGTATCAACGCCATATTGGTAGAGATTAAATTTCTGCAACACCAGGAATGCAGGTGTGTGAAATTTAATGAAACAAAAATAAATAATAAAACTTAGAACAAATAATCTAGAATATAAAAATATTGATATCCTGTGCAGGATTATTAATTCTAAAAAGTATTTCACTGCATCAATCTAGCTGCAGAGATGGACATAATCCAGACCGAAGATAGATTAAGAAGGTTTCAGTGGGTCAAGGGATAACCTTTCAAGGAAAACAAAAATAACTTGTCACGCAATGTTAAACTTAAGTAAGCATGGACACAATTCTGGAGGTGATAAATATGCCCATACAACTGGAAATTGCATAAATTGTTTTGAAGGAAATTGGCTTATGAAATATGCTCAAATGTCAGGCATCCTTCATTAAAACAATTGTATAAAGTATGTCTGAAAAAAATATAGCAAATTAGTCCTAAAACATTTGTAAGATCTAAAAAGTTCTACAATGATTTGGAATTGTTTCAGATGTCAATAGTAGGTAGAAAGAATTCTCAACAGTTTCACCAATTGTCAAAACAAATAATTACATCTTAATATCTACCAAAGGTATCAAAAGTGATCAACCCTTGACATCTAGGTCATTCTCTTAATTGCAACCATGACAATTGATTTTGTACAGCTTCAACACATAAGATTCTTCACAACATTAAGAGGTGAATAAAGCAAAATTTTGTCAATGCTTTAGTGTACAACTAAAGATTAGAAACTAAAGTGTCCACAGATCAGGAAATTACCGTATTATGGGAAACAGGTTGTAATGTCCCCTTTTTATATTAATTAGGACACTACTGGAATTACTAGATTCTTCTACAAATGTGTGCAAATGTAATATGAAATGATGCTTGATTGGTAATTTCAATGCTATGCTAATGTAATTCTATATGACTGGTAATTCTAAATGCTAAAATGATTTAAAGGAACTAATGAATTGTGATACAATATGCAGCAATATGTAATGTATAATGCAATAACAATGTATTAGTGTATGTAGGAAATGCAATGTATTATGGTGCAATCAATGGATAAAGCAAAATGGAGATGGACGATATGTATATATTTACAATTGTAATTCCAATGCCACAATGGAATACAAGCTTACAAGGCTGTGTCTGCAATTAGAGTTTGAATCTCAATGTGATTCTATGGCTGTCTCTGATATGCCAATATGACTCACGCACATTCCCTGCTAGCCGTCTCTGATAAACAATAAATTATATGCTGCTGTTATAGGGATGATCACTGGCAGTATGCCGTCTCTGATAATCTCTGTAGTATATATGCAATCTACTTATTTCCTGGAGCTGTCTCTGATATGGAGATATGAATATGCTTGTATGGTGCCGTCTCTGATATGACTGTTATGATGCTTGCACTTGGATATGGCAAGGTTGTGTCAGCAACTGATAATGCTCAATGAGAGCGATAAGTCCACAAGGGAACAAGTATAATATTTATTCTTCAATCGACACTCTCCATAGCCGACCGGCTTTGATCATATATAACATTTGAATAGGCACGATGAACCGTTGCATTCATTTGTTATGTTTACTGCCTTGATTAATTAACATCAATAAGTGGATTGGTTATTGTGAACCGATAATGCAATACGATTAAGATTAATTGTATGGAATGATAAAATGATCAAATGCCGATAAGTATCCATTGCTGTAGACATTTTAATTAATCGACCTTTATCATATAATTATCCATAAAGGATATCGCACTCATTCTTTATAAGAGTGACGGATATCGCTAATGAAATGACCAGTGCCACCTTGGCACTTGCTTGATGATATTAAGCCATTAATCATTATCGCTAACAGTTCCCTGTCGACTCCAGTCCATGTAAGCACTACCTGCTTTATCGATATGGTATAGTTCTTGATTATCTCTGTCGGTGTTTATTGTGACCCTTTGACTTAGGCGGCAATAATTATATATAACTGTCGTATGATTGTAGCTGTGTCGTCTAAGTAGACTTCAAAGTTCTTCTCATCGGGTTCTTATGTGAGTATGGATTAATAACAAAATAATAAGTTTATATCTTTAAATTAAACTTATTAGGTCGCTTATTGATCGATATTTTCCAGGTCTGGAATGGGGATATTACGCGGGTCTACAGAAAACTGGATATGAGAAGTTCTAATGCTGGTATCTTCTAATTGGAATTTAAACATTTCTGAGCTAGTGATCTTCTCTAACTCAATGCATCTGATGGAGCTCAATGCAAGCTGAAAAGTAAAGTTTGGAGTTTGTTGGTAAGGATTAAAATCTGAGTTACAACAGTTCTAACTTAATAACTGCATAGCTGTGTAACTCTTGATGTAATATATTTGTTTCAATCCCTTGTGTATGTAAAGAAATACTGATACATAGCAAATCCTGAAAAGCGTTCACTTTCAGCAAGGCTTTAAGAATTTCTTTTCTTTTTTTAGTACAATTTCATTATCTTGAAGAATATAATGTAAAGGTAGCTCAGCATCTTAAAAGTCAATTCCATAAACAAATTGACCTTTCAGTCACAATAATTTATTGCCATGACAGAATGGAAAAGAATCTAGAGATAGGAACTTACCATTGGATCAAATGGCTTGCCAACAGTCTCTACTGTTGTAACACGCAACGCTTTCATGATTTCCACAAACTGTTTGTAGATACCCTGGTAGCTTTTATCAATCTTTTCCTCCCCTTCTGTTTCTGTTTTGATCTGTGCTTTGGCTCTTTCAAAATTGTCCACCATAGGGAGCAGACTCTCAATAACTTCTCCTTGGATGTTAGATGCCAAGGTTAGACGTTCTTTATCCGACCTCTTCCTGAAATTGTCAAAATCTGCATTTAGACGAAGGAATTTTTCCTTTCCTGCTGACAGCTCTTCTGATAAAATAGCAATCTGGACAGACAATGAGCTCTTTTCATCATCAATCGCCTGAAGCTGTACCTCTATGTCAGCAGCTTTAGCATCATTGCCTTCTTCAATGGCTTCTTTATAGGCCTGGATCAATGTAGGTAGAACTGAAGTGAGTTTCTGTTCTACAGAGTCACTCTTGGCATCTTCGGTATCACTCTCCTTCAGCTCTTCCTCAATTTCTTCCTCTGCTTGCTGCAGCATGGAACAAGATAAGAAGATAAGATTGATAAATTTTAACCTACCTTTCAGAAATATTTTAACATTTTCTCACACCAGAAAACACAAAAAAATATACATCAGAGATTTCGTACTCTTTTCAATATTATTCTAAAGTCTGTTGTGCTCAAATGAAATGTTTGATTAGTGATAAGAACCTTAGCACTTTTCTTACTAAATATTCAGCCTTCTCAGTTCTGGTTGAAGGAAATCATATCACCAGTTTATGTAGATATGATATTATTATAAAAGAAAATTTACGAAGTGTATAAACAAAAGAAGGTAGCAAAGAAGCTCTCCTTGTCAAGATGAAAATATTTTTAAAAATATCTCAGCAAATATTAAGTTCTGAAGTATAAGCAATTGGGGCAACCAATGGAAGATGACTGCCACCTTCGTGTTTTTTGCTGAATTATGCCTGGCATAAGCACATCAGAAGAAGAGCTTCCCAAATCTCAAAGAAATCTATTTTTCAATTGATCCTTGTATAAAGTAACAATACTCAAGCAATGAATTTAGTATGTTTGATGGATTACAAAACTATAAGCAAATGGCAGGCACATCAAAAGGAGGGCTTCCCAAATCTCGTATATAGCTCTATTCTTTGGGGTTGTTTGAGACATGCATTATGTTTGAGGCATGGTGATCCAAACCTCTGAAGCTCCTCCATCACCCCCAAGCCTATTCCTATACTTTTGCTTTTATAATTGTTTCTATGATTCTATCTGATTATAATAGAACAATGATGACAATACATGTGACATTTCCACAGTGGTTTATGAAGCTCCTTAGGCAATCAAATTATATATGAGCATTCTCAGCTTTATTTTGAATTAGCATTGCATAACTAACAAAAATCATATGGCAATAAATAGAAAAGTTCTGAGAATGTGGAATAAATTTACCAAAAGCAAAATCATTTGACTCTCCATATAATGTCCATATACATCCCATGTTTATAGTGGTCCTCCTAGGAAGTGGTAGACTATGGGCCCAAGACCCCATTAAGTACATAGTCCATTTTGAACTCATAAAATACTCACACAAGATGAACCACTTCCATATAGCCTTACCATTGATACACCACATTATGAAATAGAATACATAATTTCCTCTTTGTAACAAAGTTTCATGGACATGGATACGGATACGGATACAAATACGGATATGGTATCGGGTACGGATACAGCCATTTTTTAAGACCCCCAATATGGATACGACTGGATACGACATTAATAGAAAACACATACACATATATTTAACACAATATTCTAAGTTATTAGAGGAGAATTTCTTTACTTCAAAACCAATATAGACACATAAATGCTACATAAATAATTATAAATTAATTTAACACTTTATAATATGCAAAAATAGTAGAGTTGCATTGGAAGATAACCCAAAAAAAGGGTTGAAATAGAAAAACATTTCATTTGTCTTTCTCATTTGGTGTAGGTTTCATTTATACCTAAAAAAATTTAAAAATTTGCGTGAATGAAGTTTTTTAAATTAAATTTGGGAAGATATAAGTCAATTTTTTTTTAAAATCAAATCACATAGTATTTGGCACAGTTGAAAAATCAAGGTTTTTGGGCACACATGGGTACAGTACTCGACGTGTATCCGGGCTGTATTGGATACGGGGATACGCGTGCCCAAGGAGGGACAGAGGAGTTTCCGGCAACTCTGCTTTGTAATTATCTCCTTTGTTTTGGTGGGTGAGCTCCAGAAGGTCTACCAACTCTTTACAGGCCTGATTTTGTGTTTTCTAGATTTCTTTCTATGTTATAACTTATCCTAGAAGAACCCTGCTAAGAGTGCATGTGATGTAAAGCACATAGCCCATTTTGAACTCATAAAATACTGCAATCATTACACACATAATGAGCCACTTCCATGTAGCCTTAACATTAATACACCAAAGTATGAGATGAGTAAAAAATTTCCTCTATGTAATTATCTCCTCTGTCTTGGTGAGTGACCTCCAGAAGGTCTACCACCTCTTTCTAAGCCCGTTTTTGCATTTTCTGGATCTCTGTCTATGTTGATCCAGGAGAACCCTCCTAAGAGTGCATGTACAGTGTCCCTAATGATTTTTATGAGACTTTGTAGGGTGTAAAACTCCACATAAACTTTCTATCCAGATTGTAACCAGCATCAGGGAGTACAAATTGATAAAAGATAAGTAAATTACTAAATTGAGAAATTTTGGGTATAGAAATAGTTTTCCAAAATTGACATTTGTCATTATTCACACTTTCCGTACCTTTAAAAACCATGTGACCTGTACTTCTACCAATCCCTCATGAAAGCGACAGTAAAACATAGTAGGTTTCCTAAAAGCACAAAGGTCAATTTGAAATGACAGTTTGCAACTGCTGAACAAGACAAACCATCTTCACACAGTATTAGCTCTATTATAAAACAACAAGACTTAAGGTCCAAGAAGTGAATGTTTGTTTCTCTCAAAGATCCTCAGAAACAATTTGAGATCTGCATTTGATTTTACATCTAGATGTGTTTTAATCTTTGTTTGGCAGAAACATCCTGAAAGTGCATGGTTAGTGATGGATCATACAGCTCCTTTGCTGGTAAGCTAAATGTGTCAGCTGAATGCGAGATTTACAGTGCACACCCAAAAATGTTTACATTGCAGCATATATAAAGTGTCTGGTACGAGAGTAGATTTGCCAATGGCAACATTGTTCCAAACTTCCACATTGAAAATTGTTTCTACTCTACACTACTAATTCTTTTTTAAAAATAGCTCACAGTGGGCATATGTCTCCAAGAAATGTGTAAATTGAATTTAGCAAACAAAAACAGTAACTGTAAAGATGATAATGCATTTCCAAAAAATCTTAAATTTCAAGCACACAAGAATCTGAGTTTTATCAAACATCAAGAGCCTAAGGCATTCATATATGGCTAAATATCAATGAAGGAGAAGCTAACCAAAACTTTTTGACGCTTCACTGTAACAGAAAACTATTTTGTCTTTAAAGCCTTTTTAACCAAGTAAAGGATGGGATTGCCATCTTTATTTCAATTTTTCATTATGGCTAAAGAATTAATAAAGGAGAAGCAAACCAAAAAGTTTTGAGGCTTCACTGTAACAGAAAACTATTTCAGTCTTTCAAGCCTTTTAGACCATGTAAAGAATGCATTTACAATTTTCTAGATTTATAAAGCTTGCTAAAAATAGACTAAATCATTCAATAGTATGAATAACAACAATAACTGATCTGTAAGAACCAGGAAATTGAAACATGGAACAGTAAAGTGGATTCAGTAATCGTACAGTGATCAAAATGTGTGATAGAAAATCAGAGCTGCAGAAGGGACAGGGTCATTTTTGCATTTTTCAGGTTGATTCCATGCCACACGATTAACCAAATTAATTTTGCAACACAAAAGTGACCTAGATTAATTCCACGCAACAAAAACAACCCTTTACTGTTGATAATTCAGAATAGAACAAAAATGGCATCTTTTGCAATTCCAGCTTCAAGAGGTTTCTCTAAGAGCTCCGGGGGGGAGCTCCAACATTCAGAAAGTATAAATACAGGTATTTGGGATGTGTTCTGGCATGAGAGGAAATTGATTTGAGAATTATATTTAGAGCATTGAAAGAAGGATTCAACTGCTCATTGGTTGTAGAAGATAGACAAGAAAGTGGAGGGCAGTTGATGTTGCACCCACTTGTTGTACCAATCCTTCCAAGTTAATTCTATTGGGTAGTAAGGCAATTGCCACAACAAAAAGCTAGTTTTCACCTCACAGAAAACACTAAAATCTATTGAGCCACATGATTGTTTAAATCTGATTTTGCAAGTTTATTTTCTAATTTTGTTCACAATATTCATACCTTTTTGACAACCTCATTTGTTGTAAGCAAGTAGAAGGTAGAATAAATTTATGGAGTGTTCTCAAGCCCTTAAAAATCACTGACGGGAATTTATCATGCGTAAGTCTATGATCAGCTTTTAGCTTCACTAAAATGTGAAACCATGTAATTTTCCCTATGTTATGTAGAGATTTTTTTCTCTTTTTTTAATAAACATGGATAAGGATTACTGATTAAAGAGTCTTACAGAGAGAATACAGGTGTCAAGTGAACTAAAATTTAAGACATAAATAGATATCAGAAATAAAAAATTTCCACAGCTTTATCCTTGAGGTAAAATATATGTTATCCCTAAGACTAAACATCATCTGTAAAACACTTCGTGACCTGAAAAAATTAACAGTGGCTATGTTTTTAAAATTGAGATGAATAAATTATAAATGAGAAAGAGAAAATGTAAAGGCGTTGAATAGCCTTGGAATCCACCTCTGCAACTTCCTGGTAGACGACAAACTTGGAACAATATCTAATGACCAGATTTAAAGGTGTGAATACAGCCCTTGTTCTGCTGCTAAATTGGGCAATGGAAGCTCTTGCTTGAAGAGGAACGCATAACTGGGAATATAGTTTTGACTTGTTTTGAACTAAAATTATTCCAGAGTAGGGTATACCGTATAAGGAAAGCTGAACCAGTCGAGGAAGTAGCCATGGAACCCTTAAAAATTACCTTCAGACAGGCTAAGATTGGGATAACGCAACTTCAGTAATTGAATATAGGCGGAATAGCTCTTCGGAGATTGAATTTCAGGTGTAGGGGTTCATGTTGGCGAGTTAAAGACAAATTTTCTGAGCTAGCGAGTATATTGTATTTATTATTAATTTGTTTATTATCTATGTTTGATTAATCGTGTTTTCCTACTTCTAGGGCTGCATGAAGGGAAAAGTATACGACCAAGCGTATATTCCTGTACAGGTGAAAAATGTTTTTTGGGTTTTTTCCATTCAGTTTAACGTACCTAAATAACTTATTAGTCCCTTTCTTTAGCAGATATTAGTCAAGTAGAAGTATTTAATTATTATTATTAGTTAATTATTAGTTATAATTTGAGTAATATAAAAAAATATAAAAAATTTAATAAAACATTTTTCAAATGATGCATTCATAATCTTATTGACTGAGGAATTTCACATTGAGAATCTTATTGGATGAGGAATTTCCCCTCTTATTAGTAGAGGTAAGATAGACTTGTAACTTTAACATGTATTATTGCAACGATAGATTGTTTATGTTTTTTTGAGAATTCTTTATATTTAAAAAAATATATCTGCTTCGATCGATCAAAATATATATATATATATATATATATATATATATATATATATATTTTAAATAGTTGTTTATTTTTTATTTATTATATTGTAAATAAGGGAATTTTTTTATATTTAGGGCATTGAGTATTATATTTAGAGCATGGAAAGAAGGATTCAGCTGCTCATTGGTTGTAGAAGATACACAAGAAAGTAGAGGGCAGTTGATGTACACCCACTTGTTTTACCAATCCTTCCAAGTTGATTATATTGGGTAGTAAGGCAATTGCCACAACCAAAATCTAGTTTTCCCCTCACAGAAAACAATAAAATCTCATGAGCCACACGAGTGTTTATCTCTGTTTTTGCAAGTTTATTTTCTGATTTTGTTAACAATATTCATGCCTTTTTGACAACCTCCTCTGTTGTAAGCAAGTAGAAGGTTGAATAAATTTATGGAGTGTTCTCAAATACCTAGAAAACACTGGTAAGTATTTATCAGGCGTAGGTCTTTTCCTTATATTGTGGAGAGATTGTTTTCTTTACTTTATAATAAACACAGATAAGGACTACTGGTTTAATAGTCTTACAGAGATAATCCAGGTGTCAAGTAAACTAAACTTTAAGATATAAGTACTGATATCAAAAAATCAATTTTTACACCTTATCCTTAAGATATATGTTAACCCTAAGCCTAAACATCATCTATAAAACATTTCGTGACCTGAAAAAATTAACAGCAGCTATGGTTTTTAAATTACGATGAACAAACGAGAAAGAGAAAATGTAAAGGCGTTGAATAACCTTGGGATCCGCCTCTGCAACTTTCTGATAGACGACGAACTTGGAACGATATCTAATGACCGGATTTAAAGGTGCGAATACAACCCTAGTTCTGCAGCTAGATTGGATAATGGAAGCTCTTGCTTGAAGAGGAACACATAATTGGGAATATAGTTTTGGCTTGTTTTGAACTGAAATTATTCCAGAGTGGGATAGGGGTATAAGGAAAGCTGAACTTGTCAAGGAAGTGGCCATGGAACCCTTGAAAGTTACCTTCAGACAGGCTAAGATTGGGATAACGCAATTTCAGGGAGTGAATATAGGCGGATTAGCTATTCAGAGATTGAATTTCAGGTGTAGATTCATGTTCGCGAGGAAAAGACAGATTTCCTGAGCTAACAAGCATATTTGCATTTATTTATTTGTTTATTTATCTACGTTTGATTAATCGTGTTTTCTTACTTCTAGGGCTCTATCAAGGGAAAAGTATACGACAAAGAGTAAATTTCTGTATAGGCGAAAATTGTATTTTTGGTTTTTTTTTAATTCTATTGAACGTTCCTTAACGACTTATTGGTCCCTTTAGCAGAAATTATAGAAGTAAAAGTATTTAATTGATATATTTATTTTAAAACAAATATGTAAAATGTATTACGAGATATGAAATTTTAAAATACTTTACAAATTTATAAATTAATCCATTTTTAGTTTGGAGATAATAATTGTGAGATAAACAATGGTGTAAAATGATGCATATGTATTTGTTGACTCTTGGCATAAGGGTTTTGTCATTGATGTAAAAAAGCTAGATTTGCATTGGATGCTTCTTAGGTAAACGATGGGTCATCCAAAGGTTCTCAAAGGTTCTCAAGTGTGATGATGTTGTGATTCACATGTTACATTGAATTCACATGTAATATTAGTTTATATTGTAATCAATTTGGTACAGATGTATTTGACATTGGTTTTGGCATTTGGTTTGAATGACTGATTGACGTTGACAGTGGCACATTCTTAACAATGGCATATACTTGCATATTTGATTACAATGGTATGTATGACAATAGTAGTATATGCACGAATTTGTTCAGTCACTATTCAGTCACAGATTGTGAACATGTATTTGGTTGATCGCTTTCATATAACTTGGTATGATTGATATTGACTGATATTCTTGTTACATGCTTACTTCATTATATTCTTGCTATTTGATAATTTGTGTATCTTGTTTGCATTAGATATTGATGGCTTATATATTCTTGTTTCTAATAAGTAATTAACGCCTTATCAACTTTCATTGATAAGTCATTAAGTTCTTGTTACATCCAGGTATATAAGTTATTAATGACCTATTGCATAAAATGTCCATGTGTTTCAAGTACTAAGTTATGAATAAGAAGCATTACAAGTTTAAACAATACTATCAAAGTCGTGGTGGAAAAATTGTCATATTATTTTCAATTAAAATCAATGTTATATGCACATCTTATTGAGGAGCAATAATGTTGTCCTTTGACCTTGGACATAATATTTACAATGGGTGGAAAAAAGCATTATTGTCTTTGGTTTATTGATAAACATCATTTATTTGAAAAGTGTTGATGGGACTTTGGTGTCAAAGAAATTATTGTTTGAGGCATTATTACCCACGAGTGCTAACTCAAAAAAACATTGTCGAAAGTCTTTGATCAAAACAAATACATGGGCTTTGATGTGAAAAATATTATAATGTTCTTGGTTTCATTTTTGAAACCCTACTCATGGATGCTAGGGCACAAAAGTTTGAATTCGAAGGCATCATTATTTCAATGTGGCAAGACAGTTGGTATGGCTACTAATAGTGGAAGTTGATTTCCGATAGTAGGGTTGTATTTACAACTTCACTAGGTATCTTTGTGGTAGTTACCATCATTCCATGATACATTCAGTCATGAGAGTTTGTAAATTTTTTTCATAGGAGGTTTGTTATGTTGGTTAATTATGATGATGAATTCAGTTGACCATATGATATGAAAAGTATGTGAGACATGTACTCTATTAAGAGGCTGAGAAAACAACTATATGTTCAAACCCTCGATGGGTATGATAATATTTTTTGAGCATACTATTATATACATAATCTTGAAATATTTTAAGGATTTTTTTAATCATTTGGTTTTACTGTTGTGACACATAGTCACTATGAAATAGATGACAAGAGATGTATTGTTTAATGTTCTGTTAAAGGGGTGTGTTTACATATGTTCCTGAGTCTCCAATTGTTATGAGACAGTCAAGAAATTGTTTGTAATGAAACAGAGGTTATACTATGTCCATACATATTTGGGTTTTATAATGTGATGAGTAAGATATACTTAGTCAGTGAGACATTTTCAGTTGCCAGTGAAGCACTCTCATTTGCCAATGAGGCATTTTATGTAGCCAGTGAGGCATTTTTATTAAGTTGGTGAGGCCTTTTCGAGTAGTTTTTCATCCCTATGAGGGTTTTCCACTCATGAAAAATTGTGTTATAGTCTCACGTTGTTTGTGGTCTATTTGGTCTACAAGTTCAAATTGTTAGTCTTGTGAATATTCCAGCTTATAGATTTCTATGATGTCTTCGGCTTCAATGGTTTTCTTATGATTATTCATGTTCAGTTAGTTTGACATCCTTACATGTATGATGCATCTCACGATAATGGAATTGTCCTAGAACTAGCATTTTCTATATTCAAGGTTGAGAAAGTTTAACTCAAACTTTTTAAAATTGATATACCACTGATTCACCCCCCCCCCCCCCCCCCCCCCCCCCCCCCGCCTTCTCAATGCTATTATACTCTGGTGTAGGGCACCCAGTGCATTTGAATAAGTTCTTTTCTTTGTAATAATGGGATGGATCCTTGAGATCATCCTCTATGTGTTTTGATCCACTTTGTATGGTCAAGGATCCCTAAGGTACATCTATAAACCTTGGGATACTTTAGTCCACTTGGATCTTGCATTTGCATTTATTAGGTGCGATTAGGAGTTTTAGGTGTTTTAGGAGTTTGGTTATTGTTTCAAGTGATTTTGTATCATTTTGGTCATTTTTTATCATACTAAGATGATAGGACTCCATTTGAAGATATTGGGGTTCAAAAAGTTGCAAAATACAAAAATGTTGCAATGTTGTCAATGTTGCTTGAGCAACTTTTTGCAAAGGTTTCTCGAGAAGTTCAAATTTGGTTTCCAACGGTCATAACCATCAATGGATCAGTTGGAACCATAATTTGAAGGTATTTAGACATGTTGAATTCCCTCCATAAGGGTTAGACAATGTATGTTGAAGATTTGATGCATTTTGAATAAAAATCATCAAATTTTCAGAAGCATTTATTGATGGTACAGAATTGTACTGATTGGTAGGACTGAACAATTCCCATGATCAGATAGCATTGTGAATCTAGTTTTCAGAACATTTTGTTTTTCCTCATTGGGTGTCGATTTTCTCAAGCTGCAAACAATTTGGTGGTGACTGTCTAGGAAGACACCAAATTCAGGCTTGTCGTACAAATGGAGCCCTAACTTGACATTTCACTAGTGGAATTCCATGACCACTTGGGAAATGCAAGTTAGGGATGTACTTGCAATTATTCTGGAGGCTTAGGTTGGGATCTGGAGGTTTGGTCTGTTTGGCATCAAGCCCTAAGCTAAATATCCCTATGTATTTAGATAGTCAAGCATGTATAGTTGTGTGCAGATGAACAATTTGATTGGAAGGATCAATTGAAGGGTTGATTAGACCATTTTGAGGTAGTAGAAGACTTCCCTAACCCTTCATCCATTATGTGAATCCCTCCTTAACCATTTTCTTTGTAATCTAAGCATAATCTGGCCAATTAGGTTTGTGAGCTTTGTAAGGGTTTAGTGGTGTTGGGGTAGAGTTGGACCTTAGGACTTTGGGAATTGTAGTAACTCCATAAAGGGTATTTGTAAACATCCTTATTTCATTTTGTTCCTTCCATGATCAAAATTTGTCTTAGAAAAAACACTTGGAAGATGCTACAAGGATCCATAGGTCGTTAAAGGATCTTGGCATTGTGAGTATTGAGGAGTCAAATGGCTGGGTGATCCCACATTTCCATAGTCTAAGTAATGTGTTCCAACTCTTAGATCGGTTGGTTGAATCCACTGGTGAATATTTTCACACTTTGGCTTAGTTTAGGGAAAATGTCCCTAAGTCACAATTTAAGAGGAACTTGAACAAAACCCTTGGGTGTTGAATTGGGGTAAGAAAGGTGTGAAGACCTCATAGATAGTTTGGTATCCATCATATTGAAAGGTTGGTGGAGTTGAATTGTACCGAGACCAAGGTTAAATAGTTATGGAAGAGAGTACGTATCTCCTTGTCTTCTTGTTATGCACTCTGCATCAGGTGGTATTAGAGCACTAGGACCGTTCTTTAGGAAGGAATTTGCACTGTGAGAGATAGGGAAGAAGACCAAGGGGAAGAAGAAGTCCTCTCAAGGATAACCAATGTTGAATTGGAGGAGAAGGAGAAGGAGGAGGAGGAGGAGGAGGAGGAGGAGAAGAAGAAGGAGAAGGAGGAGGATAGGGGAGAGATACGTGTTGATCAAAGACCCCTCCTAGAATCCCTTGAAAGGGTAGGGAGGAAATATAAGATTGATCTACCCATATTTCTTGGAAAAATGAATCCAAAAGAATGCATGGACAGGATTGATGCATTGGAGAACTATTTTGAATGCGAAGAGGTATCTGAATGATAGAGGGTGAAGTTGGAAAAGTCCAAGATGAAGAGTCTAGCCCTGAGTTTGTGGAACTTCTTAAAAAGTGAAAGGGTAGAAGAAGGGAAGAATCACATCACTACTTGGAGGAGGATGGTGATTGAGATCAAGAGAAAATTTGTCCCTGAGAATTATGAAGTGTTCCTACATAAGAAACTTCAGAATATAAGGTAGAAAGACTTGGATGTTAGTGATTACACTAAGGAGTTCCATAGAATGACCCTCAAGGCAAAGATGTCAGATAATGAGAAGCAAAAGTTGGCTAGATACCTGAATGGTCTCAAGTTTAGTATCCAAGATGAACTCAGTTTGTTCAACCCCGAGAGTGTACACAAGTGCTATCAAATGGCAGTAAGGGTTGAAGACAAGAAAAGGAGAAAGGGAGAAAAAAATAATAGAGTTAGAGGGAATAATTTCAGAGGTAGAGGTAGGTTCAATGGTAGGGGATAATTTCCCAAGAACCAGGGTGAATATGGTAATTAGGGATCATAGGGGGAGTCAAGTAGCAGAGGTACTTTCAGAGGTAGAAGGTCAAATAGTAGGGGACGTTTTGGTGGAAGAGGACCTAATGTCTTCACTGGTAAGTGCTTCACTTGTAACCAAATTGGGCATCAATCCTTTAGGTGTCCTGAGAAGCTTGGTACAAAGAAGCAAAGAGGAGATAAAAGGGTTTAGTTGACACAAGAAGATGACAGTTAGAGTGTATCCTCTTACCACACAAAAATATCAAGGCCTGCAAATCCGGAGCAAGGTGAATGTCTCATGATGCAAAGAACTCTCTTAAGAATACCTACCACCTTGAAGCCACCTCAAAGGAAATCATTATTCAGGACAAGTTGCAAGGTGAAAAGTAAGGTATGCAAGGTTATTGTAGATTATGGGTCCACAGATAATATTGCATCTAAATATTTGATTGATAAATTAAAACTTTAAAGAATCCCTCATACATTTCCTTATAAAGCTTCATGGTTGATAAAGGAAAAGCAAACTCTCATTTGTGAACAAGTTTGTGTAGGGTTTAATATAGGAGAATATGTAGATAGAGTTTTTTGTGATATCACAGAGATGGATGCATGTCACCTATTGTTAGGAAGGCCCTAGAAATTTGATGTTAGTGCTAAACATGATGGGAAAACTAATGTTTATACCATAAACAAGGGTGGTGTTGAGTATGTCATGATCCACTTCCTGATGATGGGAAGGAAAAACGTGTTGTGAGTAGTATCTTGTGTGTAGGAGAGAAGGATGTTATGAAAGTATTGAAGGAGAATGATACACCTTGTTTTGAATTGGTTGTGAGACCTCAAAAGACACCCTTAGAGAAGCCCAAAGTGAAAACCACAGGCGGAGATGTAGATCCTAAAGAAGTTAAAGCATTGTTGGACCAGTACAGTGGTCTAATTTTAGAAAATACTCCAGAGACTTTACCACCTCATAGGGAAGTATGTCATTGCATATACCTCATACTAGGGGCCACACTCCCAATTAAGGCAGCCTACAAAAGGACCCCTAAATAGAACAAATAAATAGGAAGACAGATTGAAGAATTACTATCCAAAGAGTTCATTAGGAAGTGTGTGAGTCAATGTGTAGTCCCTGCAATACTAGCACCCAAGAAGGAGGGTACATGGAGACTATGTACGAATTCTAGATAAATCAGTAGGATAACTATAAGATATATGTTTCCTATGCCTAGAATAGAGTATCTATTGGATTGCTTAGGAGGTGCAAGCTACTATTCCAAGGTTGATCTTAATAGTGGCTACCATCAAATAAGGATAAGGGGTGGAGATGAGTGGAAGACAATGTTCAATACCACTGAGGGTCTTTATGAATGGCTTGTAATGCCTTTTGGTCTATCCAATGCTTCAAGTACATTTATGAGGCTTATGAATGAAGTCTTGAAGCCTTTTCTTAACAAATTTGTTGTTGTGTTTCTTGATGATCTTTTGACCTTTAGCAGGAGTAAGGATGAACATCTCAAGCATTTGAATATGGTTTCGAAGGAACTTCGTGAGGAACATATGAAAGTGAACTTGGAAAAGTGTGTATTCCTACAAGAAGAACTTGTGTTCTTAGTATTTGTGATATCAAAGAACACTCTCAAGATGGATGATTCTAAGGAGGAAGCAATCCTCAATTGGCCACCACCTACTGCTACTTCAGAGGTAAAAAAATTTCATGGTTTGTGTAGTTTCTATAGGAAATTTATTAGAAACTTTAGTGGTATATGTACTCCTATCATAAATACCATTAAGGGAGGAAGGAAATGTACTTTTGTGTGGACTAATGAGGTTAATGAGTCATTTGAGTTTTTGAAGAAGAATATTGCAGAGCAACCCATCCTAGTTCTACCAATTTTTCATAAGGTGTTCACAGTGGAATGTGATACAAGCAATAAGGCTATTGGTGGGGTTTTGAATCAAGAAGGGAGACCAGGTGCTTTATTTAGTGAGAAGTTGAATGAAGCAAAGAAGAAGTATTCAACTTATGATCTTGAACTCTATGCCATGGTACAATCACTTAGAAAATGGAGGCATTACTTGTTGCCTAAGGAATTAATTGTTTTTACTGATAATCATGCTCTTAGTTTTCTGAATAGACAGGACAAACTACACCATAGACATGTTAATTGGATAGAATTCCTATAATCTTATACATTTACCATTAAGCATAAGAAAGGAGTTGTAAACAAGGTTGTTTACGCTCTCAATAGGAGGCACTTAACTATTCAAACCATTCAGTTAGAAAGTGTTGGAGTTCATGCCATGAAAGATATATATCCCACAAATGATGACTTCAAGGAGGCTTACAAAGTTTGTACAAACATGATAGAGAGGTATCATGTTGATTTCTCTGAGTTCCTTATGCAAGATGGATTAATTTTCAAGGGAAGTTTACTTTGTGTGCTTAAAGGATCCATAAGAGAATATTATTAAAGAGAAGCACTATGGAAATTTGGCAGGACACTTTGGTGTTGATAAAGCACTAGAACTTGTAAGGAGATTCTACCATTGGCCCAAGTTGCAGACAGATGTCAAGAAGTTTGTAGAGAGTTGTTTGGTTGTCATAAATCCAAGGGTCACATATCCAATGCAGGGTTGTACACTACAACCAATCCCTTCAAAGCCTTGGGATTCAGTAAGTATGGACTTTGTCTTAGGTCTACCTACAACAAAAACTAGGTTTGATAGTGTTTATGTGGTAGTAGATAGATTTTCCAAGACGGTGCACTTCATACCATGCAAAACCATTCATGATGCCTCACACATAGTAGGTTTCTTCTTCAAGGAAGTTGTTAGACTCCATGGATTACCTTTGTCAATAATATCTGATAGAGAACCTAAGTTTTTGGGACACTTTTGGAGAACATTATGGAAAAATCTAGGAACTAATGTGAATCTTTCCTCTGCATATCATCTACAGTCTGATGGCCAGATAGAGGTCATCAATAGGTCCCTAGGTAACCTTTTGATATGTCTTACATAGGAGTATGGAGCTACTTGGGATTCCATTCTGGCCTAGGTAGAATTCTCTTACAATGATTCTATCAACAAGAGTAATGGTTTGACTCCTTTCCAGTTTGTATATATTGTTCATTCTAGGGGTGTATTGGAACTCAAATATGCCAAGGATATGGAGAAGAGGAGAGATTTAGCTGAGGACTTTTCTAAAGTAATGAAGGATATCCATGAACAGGTGAAGACAAAACTGCAACTTACTTCTGATAAGTATAAAAAAACATGCACATAAGAAGAAAAGAGATTTGAAATTCAACATAGGAGATATGGTGATGATTCACCTTAAGAAATAAAGGCTATCGAAGGAGAAGTACACTAGACTTATGATGAAGAAACTTGGTCCTTTCAAAATCCTAAAGAAATGTGGAAATAATGCATATAAGATTGACTTTCCTTCTCATATTGGTTTGTCTCATATTTTCAATGTTTCTAACATATATGCATTTAAGGGTCCTAGTGGTGATGTTTGTGTTGCAGGTGATTAGGATATTCTACAGGATAATGAGATGAAAGACTTACCCACTCCATCCATTTCTGATATTGAGTGCATTCTAAACAAGAGGGTGAATAAACAAACAAGGAGGACTACCTACTATGAGTTTTTGGTTAAATGGAAATATCATCCAATGGAAGATGCCACTTGGATGACCCCTGAAGCTATTTAGAAGGCTGGCTTCAAACTTGCAGATATCCAAACTCAAGATACTTGAGTTCATTTTGTCTTGAGGAGTATGGTGCAGGGCACCCAGTGCATTTGAATAAGTTTTTTTCTTTGTAATAAGGGGATGGATCTTTGAGATCATCCTCCAGGTGTTTTGATCCACTTTGTGTGGTCAAGGATCCCTAAGGTACATCTATAAACCTTGGGATACCTTAGTCCACTTGGATCTTGCATTTGCATTTATTAGGTGTGATTAGGAGTTTGGTTATTGTTTCAAGTGATTTTGGATCATTTTGGTCATTTTTTATCATACTAGAATGATAGGACTCCATTTGAAGACATTGGGGTTCAAAAAGTTGCAAAATGCAAAAATGTTGCAATATTGTCAATGTTGCTTGAGCAAATTTTTGCAAAAGTTGCTCGATAAGTTCAAATTTGGTTTTCAACGGTCATAACCATCCATGGATCAGTTGGAACCATAATTTGAAGGTATTTAGACATGTTGAATTCCCTCCAGAAGGGTTAGACAATGTATATTGAAGATTTGATGCATTTTGAATAAGAATCACTAGATTTCCCGAAGCATTTATTGACGGTATGAAATTGTACAAATTGATAGGACTAAACAATTTCCATGACTAGATAGCATTGTGAATCTATTTTTCATAATATTTTGTTTTTCCTCATTTGGTGTTGATTTTATCAAGCTGCAAACAATTTGGTGGTGACTATCCAGGAAGACACCAAATTCAGGTCTGTCATACAAATGGAGCCCTAACTTGACATTTCACCAGTGGAATTCCATGACCACTTGGGAAATGAAAGTTGGGGATGTACTTGTAATATTTTGGAGGCTCGGGTCAAGATCTGGAGGTTTGGTCTATTTGGCATCAAGCCCTAGGCTAACTATTGTGTGTGTATGAATATTGTACCTGCAAGCTGCAACACAACACTTCAATATGTCATTGCATCAATGGTTAGAAAGATGGAAATCAATTGAAAAGCATAATAATACCATGTAAATTGACATATTTCTTCCTATCTAGAAATAATATGATTTAAGCTATAAGTTTGCCCTCAGATTATGCATTAAATCAGTGACACATTCAGTCCTAGAATGGAAGATTCATTAAGAAATTGAAGCTATCTATCATGCAATTCATGCTAGAAATGATGCAAGGATTCATTAAAGCATAAATGGAAGTTATCTAATTAGCTATTGAAATCTTGAAAACAAAACGACATCATAAAAGTGCAATTAGAATTCTAAAATTTGGGACCTGTTGAGCTCAAAATTCACTCCTTTTATGGAAGAATTTAAGAAATGAGTGGTTGAGATTAAATTGTGAAGAGAGGTGGGGATTGAATCTTTGGTGATCTATGTGAGTGAACTCTCATTGGTTCATGGATTGACTTTCCATGTACAAGTGATGAGTTGTATTTAGAGAGTTTGTTTAATTCCTTTTAATTAATTACTTTATCCAAGGATTTAATTGGGTTGATTTGATTTAAATAGGCCAAGGTAATTAATGTAAGTTAGTGATGAAATCACTTTGATTTCGGGATACTAATTTGATTTTTGATTAATTATGCCAATGATCAAATAGTTGGATTGACATAATTGAGGGATGATCGCATTTAGGGTAAATAGGGTCTCTAGTTAGAGTAGACCAAATTAGGGTGGTTACAGTTGCCCCTCTTTGAATTGATGTGCAAGCAACACATTGATTCAAAGAATGTTTGTTGTTAACTTCAGAAAGTTTGAGAATTTTGCACTTGATTGAACGAAATAGAGCTGATGAAATCAGTCTCGAACTTGATTGAACTAAGACTGATAATATCGACTTCGAACTTGATCGAATGAAGGTCAATTAAATACAGATCTAAAGATACTAATTCTAAACTTGATCAAACAATAATTAATAATATTGAGTCTAAACTTGATCGAGTGAAGGTTAGTACGAAGCTGCTGAGAGCTGTGAGGTATCAAATCTGAACTTGATCAAATGAGAATTGATAATACTGACTCTGAACTTGATCAAACGAAGGTCAATACAAATCTGCTGAGAGCTTGATAAAGATATGAGAGATTGTAGACATAGATATCTAGCTTGTTTAGCACTGAAGCCCTCTACCCAACAACCCCAACTTGATCGAAGGAAACTACCATGCCCCTAGTCTTTTGATGATGAAGTTAGATTTGTTATTTGAGCAAGAATTTGATTGATTTTAAGTGTGATCATGCCCCCTCGAGAATGAAATAATAGGAAATAGAATAAAATCCCTCTTTAGAATGATAGATCAATGGAATAGGTCAATTGGATCAATAAAGAATCAATTAGAAGGTGAGATGAAGCGAAAATGTGTTAAGAGAAAACACAATTTTACCAAGTTGACTACTTGAAAATGTTAATTGTAAGATTGATAAAATGATGTATGACCAATATTTTGATATGTGATGTGCAACTTGTTGATTAAGAACTATGAAAAAATGATTGTGTAAAGCCTGCGAATCATTTTATATACATATAAAGCAATTCTATATTTGTTGGAGAGTGTCGCAAATTTTTTACTATGTTATGGAAAACATTGTCCTTGTGTTTGATTTCATTCCCGATAGATCTGAGAAGAATAAAATAGAGTATTGATAGATATGAGATGACATCTTCTGATTCTGATATGCTCATTGTTTCTCTTTTGATAGTTGTTGTATGTGATAGATGATTAGAGTGATTCACACTTGATGATGTACTTGGTACTTATGATGATGTAGAATAGATTCATGTGATGACATCATTTATGCTCTTTGACTATTACTGATATATATATGTGTTAGATGATTCTATGTGGATATGCAGATGTGTGTTTTTTTGAAATTTTCTTTATGCAAATATATGTATGGATGCACTTAGGATGTAAAAATGCAACACTCGAATGCTTTGTTTTTGTATTTGTTAGTAATAACTTAGAGGGGGGGTGAATCAGTGGCCTAAAAAATATTCCAATAATCAACCCAAAAACTTAGTACCACAATATTAAGCCTCTAGTTATCTTCAGTCCTATAAGATGAATGCCTTCAAATACTTTTATCAAATTACTATTGCTTGGAATGCTTTGTTAAACCTTCTACTCTATGTTTACCGAATAGCAGTTTGTTAATTTACCGAAAGACAGTAAATTATCTAGAGTATACCGATCAATCCAAATTAGCTATGTGTAATGCAAAACACTAAAGTAATGACTCATAAACACATTGACACATGGATTTTTAATGTGGAAACCCTGTTAGGGGAAAATCCACTTGGGACTGATAACCCAAAATTTTCACTCTTCTAAAGTGAGCTCGATGAAGAGCCAACCCTGTTAAAGGTTACAAACACACTGATAGGTGTGACCTTGTTAGAGGATTTAAGAGTTTAGTCTATCACTTGATATCGGGCATCTCTATGCTACCTTCCTTGATCGAACACTCACTTGGCCTATCAATAGGTATCTGGCATCTCATGCTATCTTCATGATCAAAAATTCTGATACACTTTGGGATGTATCTCAATATAGAAAGGATCTTTAAATCCCGCTTGGTTAAGAGACTTTTTGAATCAATGGTTAAACTGAAACAGTATGATCTGTTCACATATACAACTTATACTTGCATATTTTCAGATCTATTGTAATCTCATAAACTAATTTGATCAATATATCCCTTTTTATACCTTTTCTCCACTTTGATTCTGCTCGATGATGATGTGCTCTATTGCTTGGTGTCTGCAAAAAACTTTAGCTCTTTCCTCAGATTGATTGATCAGGACTGTATGAAGTTTCTCTTCAACATCCTCTTTTCATTCATTCACCCACTCCATTCATAATGAATTAAGTTGTCTCTTTTATTGACATGATATCACCATTGTTAGGTTCTTGATTTTATTGATCTTGGCGTGATCCATAATTCTTGCCACTTAGATTTAAATAAAAACTAATGTTTTATCTCACAGAGATCTTCTTACCAACTGGACAAAACAAATTTAAATCATTTACTTATCTCTAGCTTTATCTTGTCGATGAAAACAAAGATAACTACCAATTAAGTCCATATTTAGCTCTGCTAGCTAGATATTTTGTCATTTTCTGAAATCAAGTTAATTTTGGTGTTTTAACTCTTTGATAACTTCAGTCAACACTCCAGTTCTCCTCGGGCTTCTCCGTCGGTTTACACTATGTTTCTGGCCGTCGGTTATGCTTGTGATTCTGCTCGTCGATGTTCTTGCTCGGGCATCACTGTGACTTGAATTTTGGTGATCTTTGTCTGTCGGGTTCCACTAACCATCGGTGTTTGAAGTCACATTGTGAATACTTGTCTTTTATGCATTACTGAAAGCATAATCTTTTTCTCTTTGATTCTCTAAAGTCTTTGACACTTTGATTATAACCGATTAGATAATATCAAGTTGAGATCAATGACAATACAATCCATTAACTGATTTAATGTCTTGCATTATCCTTCTGCATTTCAGTGATCAACTTAACATCTTCAAACATTCAATCAGTTACATTTCATCAGTATTTTTCTTTTTTCCCATTATGAATGCAAAATGAATGTAATGGATATACAATGACATGCATATATCAATAACATAGATTAAGTAGTCAAACTTGGAATTTGAATGAACCATGAAATCATTTTGAGCTCAAGTACTTATGTTGTTTAAATGAATCATGCAAACTTAAATGCAACTAAATGCAGACTTCTAGGATTGTCACTAATCTTCTTACATTTTAGCATTTTATCATCATAGGGCATTTGTGTAACGAACATCATCGGTTAGTACAACTGTCACTGATACCAAGAAAGTATCATGAAAGTATGAATGCTATTTTTATCGGATGCAATGTCGAAAATAAACCTAAGCATCAAGGCATAGAGGCCAAGATGACTTGTCAGTTATCTCCTTTTTCTTTAAGAATCATCTTTTATTCATGTGTAATATAGGATATGTAACCTGCAATGACCTTTAATGTTCATATCCTTGGGTACATAATGTGTCATACACCTTACTTTAGAAGTTGGTTAGAAATAGACAAGGAAATTGGTTCAACCTCACCATAGCTTACACATAAAAATGATCGAGATATATGCGGTTATCCACTCATGTTGGAAGCTCTTACCATAAACATCCAAGTTAGGTGAAATTTATAGGATCATTAAAAAAATCACCACACGTAGAAAACCAAGAAAATGTTATGTCCCTTGTCCTTGTGACTCTTTGTCATTTAATAGACATCATGGAGTAACTCGAAAGACATAACAATCAATAATTGATAATCAGACAAAGAAAATTCATAATTGTTTACATGCCCCTAGTTTGAAACATCTTTGAAATATGAAAAGAGTCATAATCAAATCAAGATCAATCTATATGTATTAATGTGGTGTTTAGGAACACCTTTGATTTATTTTTCAATCATAGTAGAGAAATCATCAATTGAAACTTGGAATTAAGCAATGTATATCTGTGTCTGAGTTAGTGAGATAAACAATATCAACAATTGCAATCCAATGTAGTGTTGAGAAACATTGTTTGATTAAAGTGTTGAGAAACACTAGTATGATGTTCGTTACAGGTAGGTGGTGTTTAAGAAACACCTTTGTTTGTGATAGTGGTAGTGATGTTTTGTTTCAAGTATTAAGAAATATTGTTTATAGTGGCAAAGCTTGCTAAACAAGGACCTAGGATGACCTGGTAACCAACAAACGTCGAGTGAACATGCTAGTAGAGATGCCCCCAGTGCTGTGTGACTATCCCTAAGATATCGATACATACAAATCCCAGGCAAGAATAGTACATTCGTGATGAATTTAGATTCAACCGATAGCAAAGATATGACCATGAGGGACTGATGCAAGCAGTGCATTGATAGATGGAGCACAGAGTACAAGTGACGCTTGTTTGCTAGGTTTTCACCACTCGATAAATTTTTATTTTTGCTACCAAGACACCTGTTTGCTAGGTTTTTGCCAAGGCACTTTTTCTTGTTTTTCAAAAAAATTATACTTTTTTCTCTTTTTTTGTTAGTATCAAGGCACCTGTCTTCCAGGTTTTCACCAAGAATACCTTTTTTAGGACTTTTCCACTGTTTTTGATTTTTCTCTTTTCCACTATTTTTGGTTCTCTTCAGGACCAATTTTTTCTTTTTTGGGTATTTTCTCAAGATAAATTTCATTGTACAATCCCTTCGGCTAGATGTCAAGCATAGAATCGCTTCAAGTGTAGAGTATTGATAGGATCAAGAAGGACATCTCCTTCAAGTGTAGCCAACTAATAATCTCCTGTCCCAAAATTTGTTGTGATAACAAAAGGCCCCAACTAGTTGGGTTCAAACTTTCCTTTTTGTTCTCTGTTTGGTTGATTCTTGGGATTCTCTCTTAGAACGAGATCCCCTGCTTGAAAATGTTGTGGCTTTACTTTCTTATTATACCCTTTTGAAATCCTTTTCAAATAGACTTTCAGGTGATTGAACACTTGTTGTCTACGCTCATCCAAGATTTCTAGTGCTTGAACCCTATCTATGCAGTATTGTTCATCTGTGACAAGACCTTGAATATGTACTCACAAAGAAGGAATTTCTACTTCAATTGGTAATATTGCTTTTGCACCATAGACTAGAGCAAATGGCGTGGCTCATGTTGGTGTTTTGATACTTGTTTTATAGGCCCATAATGTTGAATTCAATTGCAAATGCCAGTCTCTACTAGACTTACTCACATTTCTATGTAGGATTTTTATAATGTTTTTATTTGAACCCTCAACCTGTCCATTGCCTTGAGCATAATAGATTGAATAACAGTGTTGAGTGATGTGAAACTATGTACAAAGGTTCTCAATATCTTGGTTCTTGAACTGCCCCCCATTGTTTGTTACAATAGATGAGGGTATCATGTACCTACAAATGATGTAGTTCAAGATGAACATAACAACTTGTTTTCTAGTGGCTTTGATTAGCGGCACTGCTTCGACCCACTTTTTGAAATACTCAGTGGTCGTGATGATGTATTTATATCCACTTGAAGAATTAGGATAGATTTATCCAACAAGATCAAAGGCCCATTACTAGAATGGCCAATGTGTTATAAATGGTATAAGTTCCATGACTGGAGCATGAATAAGGTTTCCATGTGTTTGGCATTTTTGACACATTTTGGCATATTGAATAACATATTCTCCATTGTAGACCAATAGTATCCAACCCTTAGAAGTTTCTTAGCTAATGAAAAACCATTCGAGTATGATCCGCATACACCTCTGTGGACCTCTTTTAATGCACGATTAGACTCTTCTTGTTCTAAACACCTAAGTAGTGTTCTGTCAAGACCTCGACTATATAAGTTAGTAGTGATGAGTACATAGCGTGATGATGTCCTAATTAAGGCTCATTTTTCATTTCTGGATAGGCCATTAGGTAAGGTTTGATTCGTAAGATAGGCAGTTATATTGGTATATTTGGATTGGTCTTGGGCATTTAAGGCACAAATAAGTTGGGATTCAGGTGTAGAAAATGCAGGAAAGGATAATTCTTCCACCAAGAAGTCATAGCAGAGTTGATGATCCTCAATTTTTAACATGGATGCTAGTGTTTCCATCATGTCTGCAACTCTATTTTATGTTCTTGGAATTTGTTGAAACGTGATGAAGACAATACTTTTTCAAATCTTCTACCATCTTCTTATAGGGCATCATATTCTCATATTTTGTTTTGTATTCTCTATTTACTTGATTGATGATGAGTTGAGAGTCACCATATACATGTAACTCTATGATTTTCCATTCAATGGCTAGCTTGAGACCGTTTACCAATGCTTCATATTCTGAGATGTTGTTGGTGCATGGAAACATCATTTTATATGCCTTAGGTATCTTGTAACCTTCAGGAGTGATAAACAATACCCCTGCCCCAGATCCTTGTTGTGTGAAAGAACCATCAATGTACATCTTCCATAGATATTTTGTTAAGTGTATTATTGTCTCATCTCGAAACTCTATATACCATGGTGTTGCCTCTTACAATGGTGAATCAACCAATTGATCAGCTAGCACTTGTCCTTTAATAGCCTTTCTGTTTGCATACTCTATATCAAATTCACTGAGTATTAAGACCCATTTTGCTAGCCTTCCTGTCAATGTTGATTTACTTAGGTTGTACTTGAGAGTATCAATCTTTACAATAAGCTTTACTGTATGTGAAAGCATGTAGTGTCTCAACTTCGGGGATGCAAAAACAACTGCCAGACAAGCCTTTTCAATGATACTATAGTTGAGTTCATAAGACACCAATGTCCTGCTGATATAATAAATCACTCTTTCCTTCTTGGTATCATCTTCTTGTGCTAGCAATACTCCAAGCGATGTAGCCATAGCTAAAATATAGAGTAACAATGGTTTTCCATGAATAGGCACCATTAGAATAGGAGGATTAGCTAGATAATCCTTTAATTCTTGGAAGTTATTTTCACAGTGTTCATCCCATTTGAAAGTTACTCCTTTATGAAACAATTTTGTGAAAGGTTGCGCTCTATCTTCTAGTTGAGACATGAATCTTCTGATTGACTGAAGTCTTCCTTGGAGAGTCCTCATTTGAATGATGTTACAAGGGGGTGGCATTTCCATTATTTCTTTCACTTTTTCTGGGTCCACCTCAATTCCTTTAGTTGATACAATAAACCCTAAGAGTTTCCCTGATTGGACTCCAAATGCATAATTCTTTGGATTGAGCCTTAGTTGAAATTGTTCCATTCTATCTAGTATCTTTCTCAAGTCTTTAGTGTGAGTTGTTCTTATCTTTGACTTGGCTAAGGTATCATCCACATAGTCCTCCATGTTCGTATGTATCATGCCATGGAATATTGTTGTCATAGCTCGTTGATATGTACCTCCGACATTCTTTAGCCCAAATGAAATTATGTTCCAGCAAAATATTCCCCATGTGGATGTAAATATTATCTTTTATTGGTCTTTAGGGGCAATATTTATTTTGTTATAGCCTAAAAATCCATCTATGAGTGAATAAATTTCATATCTTGTCGTGAGATCTATAATCATATCAATATTCGGCAGTGGGAAGTCATCTTTAGGACAATATTTGTTTAGATCCCTAAAGTACATGCAAATTCTGGTAGAATTTTATGCTTTAGAAACTAGGACTACATTAGAAATCCATCTTGCATAAGCAATGACCCTTATGAATCCAACCTTTAAGAGTTTCTCTAGCTCTATTTTTACCAATAATGCTACATGTGGGTGCATCTTTCTTAATTTTGGTTTGACAAGTTTTATCCTAGGAGCTATAGATAAGTGATGCTTTATTAATTCAGGATCTAATCTAGGCATATCAGTATAAGACCATGCAAATTTGATCTTTTTCTCTTTAAGGAACTCAGTGAACTGTGTCTTTTCTTCTTTTGATAAGGATTGTGCCAGATGAACAAATTGAGGAACTTTTGTCATTCCCAAATTAACTAGTTGTGTTGGTTCTATTAGTACTAAAGATCTTTCTTGAAAGTGCACAGGGAGGATATCAAGAATCTCATCTTTTGGCGCCCCTGAGAGGTTTTCACCATCAGATACGTCTTTTATTTTTACTTTTTAAGAATCTGATACTGCCACAACATGGTTTTCACCATCAGTTTTTTTTTTCTTTTTACTTTTCAATTTGTGACTAAGAAACTTGATATCCTCCTCTGTCAGACCACTCCTTGCATTGGTGGAAGAGGGATAGGGTTCACAAGAATTCAAATAATAGGCCAAAGTGTAGTCAATGGGAAAGTTCATGATAGGAGTAGGTTTTGAGTATGTCTAATCAATAAGCTCAGGGTTTATCAAGGATAGTGATTCAGAGGATTTTAAGGACAACATCGTGCCAGTGTCAAGACTATTAATTAACAAGACATGTTCCATTAAGTTAGCTTCTATAGTGTTTAGATCATTAAGAGTCAGATCGTCATTATTAGTGTCATTGTTAGTGATATGCAGACCTAACTCCGGTGACTCATCATTGGAACTTTCTCCTTATTCTCTTATCATATTGGAACTCATATCTTGTATCCTTTGAAATTATTCTAGTATCATTAAGATACCAGTGTCTTCATAAATTATTGTAGGCATCACAACCTCATCCAATTCTGTGACATCATTTGTGTTATGGGTAGTATTAGAATTCTCTCCCCTTTCCAATAAAGGTGAAAATTTATGGATTACATCTATCTCAATATCCATGGTAGCATTAGACATGTGATCCCATTCAAAATCACATGAGTCTGAGATATCGTCATTAGATCGATTTAGAAATTCAACAAGAGTTATCTGGTGTACCCTATTAGCCATTTGTGAATCAAATTATGGTAGATCAAGGACATGTGAAACTGTCACCAACTGCCCCTAGTTAGGATGTACATCTTGTTATTGTCTTATAGGAGATGACTCCTCAACAGTGTTTGAGCTACTCATTTCTTCTTCTCTATTTATGTCTTCTTGTTCTTGAGGGGTTTCTTCATGGTATTCCTCTTCTTGCTGAACTCCTAGAGAATCTTATTCTTCCTCCTCTACTTATTGGACATTGATTTGTGACAACAAAGGAACATGGTGTTCTAGTTGTTCTCAAAAAGTAGGTACATACCATTCTCCTTGGTATTCTATGTTCTCAATACCAATACACAGTAATCTTTCATATGTCCAAGGTACAAGTTCAATTTCTTCTTCTTATTCATCACTTCCTTTATCAAAGATTGGGCCATCTCTTGAAGTAGGGTGTTCTGATTTGTTATTGAAACCCAACCCTGTTTTGTCTTTAGTGTCTCTAAATTCCATATGGATAGGCTCCTTGCCTTTATCTCCTAAAGGTCCATTCCCTTTTCATCCCATTTGTTTGAGAAGCTCATAACCTTTTCCATATTTTTTGGGAGATATCTCAACATGTTTTACTTCATTTTCTCTGTTTTCCTCTTTATAGAGCCAAGCCAAGACTGCTTTATCTTCCTTTTCTTCCTCTTGAGAATTTGAGGCTCTAACCATGCTAATTGGTTCATGAATGTCTTTTCCTTTTGATGCAGAAGGTGTGAAAGAGGGGAGGGTTTCCCATATGATCTTGAAGATATAGGAATGTTAGCCAATGATGGTGTTGTATCCAATTTGTATTCCCCCATGCTAGTTTCTTCAAGTTTTAATGTCTTTCCAAAGCTTATCATAACCATGTCTTTAGAGGTTTTAGCTGGGAACTCTTTTGGGACTTCCTTATTGTGAGGAACCATACTATCTTCCTTAATGTTGTTGCAAGTGTAGCTTGAATCTGCAAGAATTGTTACTTCCACCCCATTGTGTGGGAATTTGATACATTGGTGGTAAGTAGGTGGCACTGCTTGCATTTCATGTATCCAAGGTCTTCCTAGTAGTATATTATAGGCCAATGGTAGATCAATAACTTGACAAATCACATTTCATTCTATTGGTCCTATTCTTATGGGTAAAACAACTAGTCCTTTGGATGATCTTTCCTCTTCATCATAAGCCTTGATGGTTATCTTACTCCTTGAATCAATTGTGTGCTTTGAAAGACCCAGTGCTTTGACCAGATTGAGAGTACATATATTCAACCCCTCGCCTCCATCTATCAATACATGTTTTACAAAGTGTTCATGGATCAAAACCTCAATGTGAAGGGGTTGATTATGGGGATGGGTCAAAGATATCATCCTCTTCTAAAAAATAGATATAATGTGGAGTTGATATGTGATTGACCATTGCCTAGAATTTATCTACATCTATGTCTTTTAGAACATTGGCAGAATGAAGGGCTTGTTCAAGAACTTCCCTATGCACCGAAGAGATCTTCAATAACTCAAATATAGAGATTCAATCTGAGGTTCTTTTCAATTGGTCCACCAATTTGTAGTTAGCAGAAGGTGTAGGAACCATTTGTCTTGATGTTGCTGGTTTGGGAATTATGACACCAAGTGGTTTAGATGATGTTGCCTGTTTGGATGAGGAATTAACCCCTTTAATCATGATTTGTGTTTGGCTTCGTGTTACCTCATTTGAACGTGCTAACTTGTCCTTGACACCTTTGATAGTGATCACATTGATTGATTCATTCTTTATTTCCAACATATTGGTCACATTATCATTATGAGAATAGGTGTAATTGACTTCCTTTCCTTTTCCTTTATAGGCTTCTCCTTTTTCATATTTGGGAAATCATTTATTATATGTCGTGTGATCTTCATTAGATGTATGTCCTTCCACTTTGATCTTGCCTCCATCAATGAGATCTTGTATAACATGTTTGAGTTTAACATAATCATTAGCCTCGTGTCCTTTATTCTTATGGAACTCACAATAGGCATTATCATTCCACCACCTTGGTTTTACTTTTGGTTCCAATGGTTTGGACTCAGATAAAGTGATGATTTTATTATCCAAGAGAGTCTTCAAAACTATCTCAAGAGGTTCTCCCAATGGAGTAAATGTCTGTTG
This sequence comes from Thuja plicata, assembly GCA_018584345.1. Lineage (NCBI taxonomy): Eukaryota > Viridiplantae > Streptophyta > Pinopsida > Cupressales > Cupressaceae > Thuja > Thuja plicata. The sequence continues at coordinate 189,906 of MU225642.1, forward strand.
TGGTCTAGACATCCATAACTTATTCTTGTTGGTATCAATGTTTGCTTGTGGTATTGTTGCTGCTTTCTTAGCTTCTTTGCTTGCTTATAGGTTGTTTTTAAGATTAAACACAACTAGTTAAATATTCACATTCGAGGCTTCCACCACTCCATTATTAACAACTTTTTTGTTCTTGTTCCACCATTTAGGTTTATTGCTATAGTTGTTAGAGGATTTATTGTCATTTTGGAGTGTGATTTCCCCTTTCTTGACCATAACTTCTTTAGCACGAATGACATTCTTTATCATTCTATCAAAGCTGAGAGAATCTTGCATTTGTAAAGCATAATTCATTTTAGGTACTAAATTGTTTATAAAGATCTCCATCTTTTCAGATTCAAGTATTTGTCTTGAGTACCTTTCAAATATTTTCCTCCACTATTGCAAAAAGTGTGTGAAGGATTCACCTATTTGTTATTTTATATTGCAAAGATCCATCATGGTAACATTGTATTGTATGTTATCAGAGTAATGTTGGAAAAATCTTTGAATTAACTCCTCAAATGTTTGCACACTAGGTGTTAGTTTAGAGAACCATTCCATAGCATTTCCACCTAGACTTCCTAGAAATAGTCTCATCAAGTACATCGGTTCGTGCATTTATTCTATGCTTAGAGCACAAAATTCTCTCACATGGTCATGTGGATCCATTTTTCCCATGTATTTGTCATATTTGGGTCATGCCATGTTAGGTGGGAATGGAACCATATTTATGCTTTTGTCAAAAGGAAACATACATAGGTGCTCCAAGGAGTATTTCTTCATTGGTTTAGTCTTCTCTTTCTTAAGCGCTATGAGTTCCATTTGCATTTGATATAGTTGTTTCAAGAGAATGGAGATGGGTGTTTGTACCTCTTATTCCTTTAATCTTTTGACATCATAGTCCTTGGGGAGTTTGACTCCAAGAGAATCTAAGTGAAGGAAGTATTTTTCTTTGTCTTCCCCAATGATTTTCTCCAAGGTCTTTTGGAACTTCCGACTTTGTTTCAGTTTGTTATATTCTTCTTCAGTTATGTCTTCTTCACTATCTGAATCAAATGAAGGATGATCATAGTTTCTCTCTTCTTGACTTTCTCTTCTGTCTTGGTTATCATCTTGGTCATATTCATCAAAAGGCACCAATCTATTCTCTATTTGGTACATCCATGTTGGGTGAATCTTGATCAAAGAGGGGATTTCAAGATGTCTCTCCTTGTTATAATTTAAGCAATCTTGAAGGTCTTTTTGAATCATCCGCAAGGTATTGTTTACTTATTGTTTTAACCATGAAAGAAAGGTCTCAATCTTGTCAAAAGTGTTCCAATTGTGCCAAAAGGAATGTCTGAATTATCCAAATACATTTGTCCAAGTTGTGGTGAGTGTAATTTTGTTTGTTTGGAGTGATTGATTCCAGCATTAGAGGGTTAGAATTCCCTGATAGTGAGCTGGGAACCAAGAAGATTTGTTTAGTGATGTGACAATATGATTTGGGATCAATTGCGACAACCCTAAAGAACATGCAAGGTAGACATCCAATTAGATTGAGAAACAACATTAGGTGGACTAGCAAGAACAACGGATTCAGACTAACAAGAAAAAAAGGGTATCCAAAACTGTAAAGTTTCTGAGTTTGACATGTGTGCAAGTACCATCTATCCTAGATGCAACCTACCAGATGTGACCCTAGATTTATGGAATGTGATCTTGTTCTTCCTAAATGCAACTCTCTTTGCCAGTTGCAATCCAGGATTTACCAAAAGTGATATTTCTTCCCAAATGCAACTTTGTTTACCAAATGTGACCTAGGATTTGCCAAATGCGACCCTCTAATGGATTTTTATAAGTTTGCTACTTTGTTTTGAAAGATGTAAAAATTTGTTCGACTTGAGGGTCTGTCTGATGAATTCCAAAGTGTATATAGGCAGCATAAATGTTTGCGACTATCAAAATATTGATTTGTTTGGGTTTTATCTTGTTATTTCAATTTTGCCACATCAAGAAAGTTGTTTAAGAACCAAACACACCTATTCCCTAACATTTATGATGCAACATGAAAATCTTTTCTCATAGACTCAGGTACACACTCAAATGTTAATCAAAATATGACCATAACCAAGCACACAATGGCTCTAGTCATGATGTCATATTATCCGACTCCAAATGCAAGTGAGCGCACAAAATGACAAGTATCTTGGGGTGATTATTATTTTCCTTGCACAAAGATTATCACCTTTCAGAGATGACTAAGGTGGTCATTACTACAAAGTGTTTTAATTCTGGAATCCATTCGTAACTGTAGACACCCTAAAATGGACAGGCTTGCGACTTTACATTAAAAACCCTAATTTTCATCTATTAATTAATGGTTTTTTAATCATTAATTAATCATCTATTTTCTTCTAAATTCATCTTTGTCAAATCATCTAATCCAATTCTCAAAATTAATTAAATAATTAAATTTATTTTATTAATTAACCTTTAAATGATTATTTACCATTATTTAATCAATTAAACTCAATTTTCTATAGTTTAAATCAAATATTTAAACTTACTAATTATATTCTTCCAATTAAATTAATTTCAATTAAATTAATTTAATTTCATCAAATAAAGCAATTCTTAATTAAAAAGAATTCAATTATCTCACATGTTGAAAATAATTAATAAATAAAT